>APFE031405082.1:30799-130765 GCA_000404065.3 Pinus taeda | reverse complement strand
ATTTTTTGTTCTTCCGGAAAAGTGGAAACAAAAAAACATTTCATTTTAGAATGTGAGGCCTTCAAAGACAACAGGGAAAGTTATGCAGATATGCTGGCAGCGAGCTCTTGGGATAATCTATTTAGCGAGGGGTTTGTCGAGAAGTTGGGAGCATTTATTGTGAAGCTTCACAGAAAAATGGCCGAATACATCAAGCAGATGAAGAAGCAATTTGTCCCATAGGCTATCTTTAGCCTCATGGACGTTAAAATAATTTCTTTCTTTCTTTCTTTCCTGTCAAAGTTATTAGTCTCACGCTAATTCACCTGGCATTTATGATAATAATTTTTAGTGTGGATGGACTATGTATAAGCACTGGTGCGATTAGGACAATAATTTTTATTGTATTCATAAAGCATAATCAAGTTGTTGCAGTAAGGATTTCATTTTTTTCAATTTAATCTAAAATTCTTATATATCTTAGAGTTTTAGCTTCAAAACGATTATTTTAAATGTTTAATATTTTTCAACTAATTTGTTTATGTTTTCAAAATGATTATTTTAAATGTTTAGTTCTGTTAAACAATTTACTTATGAATAATGTTAGGAGATAAAAAATAAGAGAGAGAAATAATAACAAATTATTTGTATCAATAATATATGAAAATTATATATACCATTATTTATTTTATGATTTATTTTGGAAAAACCAACTTAATAATAAATTTGGTTTATGATTTATTTTGGAAAAACCAACTTAATAATAAATTTGGTATCTTTTGACTTAAACGCAACTAATTGGGTCAACGCCCAACCATGTGAACTTTGGATGTGCTCAAATCTAGAGCATTATAATGGAGAATCCCCATATCTTTTAAAGGCTTCAACTCACTATAATATCATGTAATACCATGAGTCACTAATACAAGGTGCCCAAAACCTTCACTGTTGACTTAATAGGGTTGACTTTTTGACCTTGTCAAGTTTACCTAACTTTTTCCCCTTAATTTCAAGAACTTCTTTGTATCTAATCTGAAACATGCATGCCTATCATTATCGATCTAGACTTTAGCTTTCATTTTACATCTATTGCTATAAACTTTACCCTACAACCCTTACCCTATCACTCTAGACTTAATCAACAAGGATACACATGCTTAATAAGGTCCACCATCCTTTCGCATTCACACTCGTTCACAGTGGGTACTCTTTTCATGTTGCTTCATCATAACCAACATCCAAATCTAGTTTCCTCTCCTCATTGGTCATCCATGCACCCCTCCTATCATTATCAATCTTGCATGCCTACTCCTATCATTATCAATCTAGACTTTAGCTTTCATTCCCACCTCTATTACTATAAACTTTACCCTGCACCCCTTCCCCTATCACTCTCGACTTAATCAACAAGGATACACATGCTTAAGAAGGTCCACCATCCTTTCGCCTTCACAAGCCCTCACACTAGGTGCTCTCCTCATGTTGGTTCATCATAACCAACATCCAAATCTAGTTTCCTCTCCTCGTTGGTCATCCATGCACCCTCCTATCATTATCAATCATGCATGCCTACTCCTATTATTATCAATCTAGACTTTAGCTTTCATTCCCACCTCTATTACTATAAGCTTTACCCTGCACCCCTTCCCCTATCACTCTAGACTTAATCAACAAGGATACACATGCTTAACAAGGTCCACCATTATTTTGCCATCAAACCTCCTCACACT
This sequence comes from Pinus taeda, assembly GCA_000404065.3. Classification (NCBI taxonomy): domain Eukaryota; kingdom Viridiplantae; phylum Streptophyta; class Pinopsida; order Pinales; family Pinaceae; genus Pinus; species Pinus taeda. The sequence goes on along the minus strand of APFE031405082.1, from coordinate 129,056 downwards.
AGGTACTCTCCTCAAGTTGCTTCATCATAACAAACATCCAAATCTAGTTTCCTCTCCTCGTTGGTCATCCATGCACCCTCCTATCATTATCAATCATGCATGCCTACTTCTATCATTGTCAATCTAGACTTTAGATTTCATCCCCACCTCTATTACTATAAACGTTACCCTACACCCGTTCCCCTATCACTCTAGAGTTAATAAAAAAGGATACACATGCTTAACAAGGTCCACCATCCTTCCGCCTTCACACACCCTCACACTAGGTACTCTCCTCATGTTGCTTCATCATAACCAACATCCAAATCTAGTTTCCTCTTCTCGTTGGTCATCCATGCACCCTCCTATCATTGTCAATCCTACATGCCTACTCCTATCATTATCAATTTAGACTTTAGCTTTCATTCCCACATGTATTACTATAAGCTTTGCTCTGCACCCCTTCCCTTATCACTCTAGACTTAATCAACAAGGATACACATGCTTAACAAGGTCCACCATTCTTTCGTCTTCAAATGCCCTCACACTAGGTACTCTCCTCACGTTGCTTCATCATAACCAACATCCAAATCTAATTTCCTCTCCTTGTTGGTCATCCATGCACCCTCCTATCGTTATCAATCATGCATGCCTACTCCTATCATTATCAATCTAGACTTTAGCTTTCATTCCCACCTCTATTACTATAAGTTTTACCGTGCACCCCTTCCCTTATCACTCTAGACTTAATCAACAAGGATACACATGCTTAACAAGGTCCACCATCCTTTCACCTTCACACCCCCTCACAAGGTACTCTCATCATGTTGCTTCATCATAACCAAAATCCAAATCTAGTTTCCTCTCCTCGTTGATCATCCATGCACTCTTTGCCCATTTGTGGCTTCACCAAACACTATTTCTTTATTTATCAACTAGCAACTTGTCATTTTCCATCATTTGATTCTAATCCCAATTATTAGAGATAAAAGATAAGAATTTTGGCTCTAATAATGATAACAAATCATTCATAGCAACAACGCACATAAACATAAATCATGTGCACTATGATTTACTTTGGAAAACCTTCCCAAAAAAAAAACTGGTATGATAATAAATCTACTATCTTTCAATTTAAATGAAGAAAAACAAATAATCCCAAGCCTTTTAAAACATTTAACTACATGTAATACCATAAATTAATACTACAAGTAACCCATGCCCAAGTCCTAAAAGGACCACTATTAACATAAAAATATATTATATATTATTATATCAATATTCTTTTTCTTGTATTAAATTTTCCAATACCAATTTTATATTCAACAAAAAGTATATATTGTTTCTAACTTCCAATTAATATCTTTAATTTATGAATATTATCAGAAAACCATATAAATTATATTACTTTCTCCAAAATTTGATAAGTCAATTTTATTTTTCATTAACTAAATCTAAAAAAATATATCAAAAATATTGTATGTTTAAAATTTATTTTCAACTTCAATATCTTTAATCTTAATAAATGTGGTGTAAAAAATCATGAATAATATTATAATTTTTCCTCAATTTAATATGTAAATTAAATATTAATAATTAAATATTAAAAATACAATCAAATGAATTAATGTGAATAAGAATCGAATCTTTTTCACTCTAAAATAGTTGTGTATTTCAAAAAAATCTGCTCTTAAAGGATCTGAAATTAATAAGCACTTCATTATAAAAATAAAAAATTAAAAACATTTATAAGCTAAAAATGACTCAATATATTAATATATATTATTAATAATAAAATAATAGACATAGATTAATTTCAATTTCATGTAATTAATTAATTACAAGAAAGGTGAGTAAACAAACGTGCAAAAAATTAATCACCTTACAATGAAAATTGACGTGTCCACTCTACACTTCAATGGAAATGAATAAACAACGAGGATGAGGCTGGTTTGAGAAAGAGGGAAATGTTTCAAGTTTAATCCCCACCAGCACATTGTTCTAGACATGGATTGTGATCGGGTTTCACTGTAGACATGAGAAAAATCAAACTAACCCAACAGACTGACTTTTGAGCTGATTGAACCCTCATTACACATGTAAAGCTCATGAGAAAAATTAAATGAACCAACCGATTGACCTTTGAGCTGATTAAACAGGACGGTTCCACCCATCTGCGCGTTTTATTTGTTATACTATAAAGTCATAAATATACGGGACAGTATATACGGGACAGTAACGTCTGGTTCTAAAGGTTGGTACTCAGAATCTTACTCATTTTAAAAATGGAATCTTTCAGAAAATCTGTTTCATTCAGAGAGCTTGAAGAAGATCAGACTGAAGAAAATCCTCTCAGGGAGATGTTTGAAAATAATGCAAGCAGAACTTTAAACTGTGCTGAAATGACATATGAAGAAAGTCAGCCTTCCTCTAGGTGGGCTCTACCAGACATTACACCTTCAGAAGTCTATAGCGACTTAGCCCCATTTCATTTAATTGCTGCCTCTAGTATTAGTATTAAAGAGTCAGTTAGTCAAGTTCAGGAAAATTCTGATAGTATCCAGACTATCCCTCTGCTTAATCCCCAAGCTTTGCAAGCAGAAGCCAAATGATTAAAAACAAATTATTTACATCTTGGTTGTATCAGGGTTGGTATTAATCCTTTGGTTCATAAAGGACTAAACACATTTGTGCTTGCTACAGTTAGAGATCTAACGCACAATAGATACACAGATTCTATAATTGGTGGAATTGTTGCTCCTCTGTCTGATGGCCCAGTATACTTTGACTGTTATCCAAACTTTTCTGTTTATACATTTGATGAAACCATCAAAGATATCCTACAGTTGCAAATCCATACCACTGGATTTGATATGAAAAAGAAAAGAAATAATATTGCCATTCAGACCAAAGCCTGTTTCAGACATACCAACACTTTGTGGCCAGCAATCCGTCATACCCCCAGTCGGGATTCCAAGTCAAGTGTTGTAGTCAAAACCGACCCAAAAAATCAAAAAGTTGAACATCAGTTGATAAAATGGGAAACTCTACAGTTCCCAAAACATTGGGTTGTTAATCATTCCAGGCCGCAACTCCCCATGAACATTACGTCAGCCAACATAACCGAGAATGCTTCAAATGCAGTAATATCTTTTCCCCGGAGATCAACCATTGATCGAAAAGGAATAGATGTTGCCTGTAAAAAGTCCAGATATTACAAAGATCCTTCCACTATAGATACCGCTTGTTCATCATCTTCATTTTCTTCTTGCCGTCATTTGCAGCTTTTTGAACTAGCCCAGCTTGTAAATTTTTCGTCTTTAGAAGTAAAATGTCCTGAGTGTACAAATATCGTAAACCTTCTCAGTTTAGCAGAACAAGACATTCATCTGCATCATAATACCCGTACAGGCACTGCTCCACCATCCACTTCTATTAGTTCGTGTCCAAATCCCAAATGTTCTGACATACCTTTTCCTCATGAGTCTGAACCTGATAATGATCATGTTCTTATGATCCATTCAATAGAAGAGGAAGATCCCAGGCTAACTCAGATGATCTGTCTCATGAGACCTGCAAAGCCTAGGTATGTGTTGGGAAAAATAGAACAGTCAGAACTGATTCCACAGTGCAGATTCAAACAGATCCCTTCAGACTGTAAGAAACCCGCAGTCATGGAGATGCATAAGTTTTTTGCACTTATGGATGGGTGTCCTAAATCTCAAATCAGTGCAAAATGGATGAAAGAAATGTTGAATTGGGATTTATTCACTAATCCCCAAGCAGATGAGTTTGATCAAGGGTATACCCCTAAGCAGAAAAGGAGAATGGCTACAGATTGGAAAAACTATATGGAGAACAATAATGAATGGATATCTTTCTATTCATGGAAAGACAAAATTGCTCCCATAAATGTTTTGACTGGTGCTTCTTGTGGCAGTGTTCCAGATAAGCATGGGTGGACTGCACTTGATGGGTCTACAGTTGAAACTCCGACTACTTTTCCTCCATATAAGGGAATAGTCTTAGGAGAAAAATCAAATGCTGCTAAAGCCATTCCTTTAGTCCAGAAAGATGAAAATGCCTTAGGGATTGATGGTAGGATCCAAAAGGCTAGTGAACAAATAAATTGGACAAATACTGCTTTGAAAGGTCTAGAAATGAATGTAGCAAAAGCTGAAGAAGTAAAGAAACAAGTGGATGTTGTACAGTCTTCTTTCAATAATGTAAATTCTTGTCTGAATAGTATTCAGTTTGATTCCAGTATGACTCGCTCATATACTAAAGAGTCATTAAATAAGATCGAGGAGATAGGAGAACATTTAGTTGATACAACTAAAACACTCCTCACTGGCTTGACTGAGAAATTTGATAAGATGCAGGTTGCAAAAATAGAAAAGCCAGTTCCAAATTCATTTTTGATCAAAAGGAATATAAATATTGAACATTCAATGAGAAATGTAGAGAAATTCCCTCTGCTGTTCCCCAAAGAGACCAAAGAAGAAGAGCCTGAAAGGATAACTATTGCTTCTTTATTTGAGGAACCAGAAACTCAAATCCTTCCAATTTATGAGCCCCTCGAGCATAGATTTTCCAGATACTCTGCTCTTGATATTGAGGGAAAGGGAAAAATGCCTGAAGCACATACTTTCTTCCCTGACTCCCACAGAGAATGGAACATAGATAACATGAGTATTGGCCAGATCCGCCAAATGATTGATATAATGTATACTGAATATAAACTCATGTGTCTGAGGGGGAAATCAGAAGTAGATGCTTGTAAAACAATCATCCAGTGTTTTACAGGTACTCTTCTCAGATGGTGGGAAACAAAATCATCTCCTAAGCTGGTTGAAACCATGGAAGCTGAAGTCCTGAAAGATGAAAAGGGAGATGTGATTCATAACCAAGATGGCACTATAACAAATAATATGATTGGTGTCTTAACATCTATGATTTTAGAACATTGGTGTGGTTGTGAGACTGAAATAGCAAATAAACATGAGGTTATTTTGATGAACCTCAAGTGCCACAAAATGTCCCAATATGATGATTTTCACAGGGACTGGATGCAGCGGATATATGAAGTAAAAGATTCCAAAAATCTGCTTTGGAAGCAGGTATACCTTGCTGCTTTACCTTCCAGATTTGTTGATTATATCAGAATGCAGGATATTTTTCAGTTGCCTTTTGAGTCATATACATGGGGTGAAATCTATTCCCTTATTACAAAAACACTTGTCAGCCTTTGTACCAGCTCAAAAGTGAATAAGTCACTAGAAAAATTATCTCGGTTGCCAGACAAAAAGTCCATTTGCAGTAAATATGGACTAACAGTTGATGACCCATTGGTCAAAAGAAGAAAGTCTAAGAAAAAGGCAAAAAGGGAATTTAAAGAGACTTTCTATAGAAATAAAAGGAATTACCCAAGAAATAAAAGAAAATATCCCACAAGGGATAAAGCCCCTAAAAGAAAAGGCTATTTCAGGTACATTCCCAAAACTCACTACTATAATCCCTCTGACATTCATTTGCACACATCTAAGCAAGAGAAGTGGAACAAAATAACATGCTGGTTGTGTGGACAGACAGGACATACAGCCTCGAGATGTCCTCAAGGTGAAGAATCTAAACTTGATAGGGGGAAAAAGACAGCTGTTTATGCCCAAAAAGCTAAACAAGTCAAGAAAGAACATTCCAGCCCATTCTTCTGTCTAAGATGCAAGTCAAAGTATCATGTTACAGAAAAATGTCCAAATCTTCACATTTCAGCTCAACAGCATCAATTAGAAGATTCATCTCTGGATTCTTTCAGTAGTACAGATGAAGAATTTCAAGTAAATATGGGCCATTTTAGTGATTCAGATTTATCAGAATGTTCTTGCTCAGACTCTGATGAATGTGCATGTCATGTTTTTTATGATAATGATTCTGAAATTTCTGATAGCTCCAGTGAAGAAGAAGAAAGGCCAATGCCTCTCAAGGAAAAAGTCCTCATGGCATCTACTGAAGAAGAAGCTGAGATGAAGATTTTAGCCCAAATCAGGAATATGGAAGAAGGTGCAATGAAAGACCGCCTGATAGAAGCTTTTACAGAACAACTCAAATCTAAAGCTTCAAAAGAATCAGGTAAGAAGCCACTGTTTGTTGATGCTTCATATGAAAGGAATACTAAATCTTTCCAAATGCATCATCAAAAACCAGGGAAAGTAAGATCCCTGACTTTGGGAGAAGTGAGTGGTGAAATTCACCAGCTCAAGTAAGAAATCTCCGCCATCAAAGCACAGATAGCAGAAATAAAGAAAGGAAAGGAGATTAAAGAAGAAGAAGAAGAAGAAGAATCCTGGAATACAGGATCTCGCCACAAAGAAATTGAAATTGCAGAAGGAAGGTCAGACCCGCATTTTGGCTTTCAGGATATGAGATTATTTACTATTACATACCAACAACATCATGTTAAAGTAAAAATCTGTATCCAAGGTCAAATATTTTTCATGACTGCATTGCTGGATTCTGGTGCTGACATCAACATTCTCAACATTAGAAACATTCCAGCAAAATACTGGGTCTCTGCAGAAAGGGAAGTGGTAGGACTAGGGAATAAGAAACTCAAATATGAAATTCCTAGAGCTTCCTTATGTTTTGACACTCATTGTGTATATATGAAATTCGCTATCGCAGACATACCTGTTGACTGTATATTAGGTAATGTTTTTCTAGCTGCAGTGGAACCACATGGTTCAGCAAGAATAAAAGGGAGTAAGGCTGGTTATTTCATCTCTGTGCCTACATCCAGAGGAACAAGAAAGAGGATTGAGCTCCCCTATGTTTCTACTCCCAGAGTTTCCACTATGGTCCAAGCCATGCAGAAGTTGGATAAAGCAGAATCCTTACTGACAGATCTTAAAGATTTAAAGGGCAAATTGAGAATAGAAGAACAGCTGAAACAACCGCAGATCAAGAGAAGGATTCTAGAGCTAAAAGAAAAATTGGCAGAGAAATGTTGCTCAGAAGAACCAAATGCTTTCTGGCACAGGAAGCAGCATACGGTCAAACTGCCTTACAAAGAAGGATACAAAGGTAAGCCCTGCAAAAGCAGAGCTATACCAATGAGCCAAGAATACAGAAAATTATGTCAACAAGAAATTCAACAGCTACTCAACAGAGGCCTAATCAGAGAATCCACTAGTCCTTGGAACTGCTATGGGTTCTATGTGAATAAAAGAGCTGAACAAATTAGAGGTATTCCCAGACTTGTCATAAATTACAAGCGTCTAAATTCAGTCTTGGCCGATGATACCTATCCAATTCCGCATAAAGGTGATTTAATCAGAAGGATTGCAGGAGCAAAGGTATTTTCAAAGTTTGACTTAAAAGCAGGGTTTTGGCAAGTAGCTGTTAATGAAGAGGATAAATTCAAAACTGCTTTTAGTATCCCAGCAGGGCATTATGAGTGGAATGTCATGCCCTTCGGTCTCAAAAATGCTCCCTCTAAGTTTCAGAAAGTTATGGATGATATATTCAAGCCATATTTTGATTGGCTCCTTGTATATATTGATGATGTTTTAATTTTTTCTAGAAATCTTGATGACCACTTCAAGCATGTAAATATTTTCATGAAGTAGGTCCAAAGAAATGGTCTCGTTCTCAGCAAAAAGAAGATGGAATTATTCCAGACTTCTATAAAGTTTTTGGGGCACCAGATTACAAATGGTCAGATTTCTTTGCAGCAACACGCTATTGAGTTTGCAGACAAATTTCCAGATGTCTTAAAAGATAAGACACAATTGCAAAGGTTCCTTGGCTGCTTCAATTATGTGAGTAGTTTTTATCAAGACTGTACTACTGATAGAAAAGTGCTCAATAAAAGAACTGGCAAAAATCCTCCCCCATGGACAAAGGCGCACACCAGAGCAGTTCAAGAAATCAAGGCAAAGGTAAAATCTTTACCTATTCTATACATTGCTGATGATGAGGCATTTAAAATTGTAGAATCTGATGCTAGTGACATAGGATGGGGTGGAATTTTGAAGCAAAGGATTGGTGAAGAAGAACAAGTAGTTCAGTTTGCCTCAGGGGTTTGGAACCCAACTGAACAAAAATATTCTATTATTGAAAGAGAGGTAAAAGCTGCTTGGAACTGTATTAGTAAGTTTGCAGTTTATCTCATAAATAAAACATTCCTTCTCAGAACAGATGCTTCAGCAATGAAGAAAGTTTTGGCTAAAGACATCAAAAAACCAGAAGAAGCGAAATTCGCTAGATGGCAAGCATTATTCGCAAATTTTGATTTTTCTATTGAACATATCAAAGGAGAACAAAATTGCCTCCCTGATTTCCTCAGTAGAGAATATCTTGAAAAAGGTGTTGCACAGGTCATGATGATTGTCACCGAATGGGATCAAAGTCAGAAGTGTGAAGTCTTGAGGACTATCCCAGATAATCAAGACTGGGATACATACAAAAACAACTGGAAGCCTACATGGCAATTACGGAATACAAAAGTTCTGGATGTAGACCTCCAGCCTCATACAGATCTTCAACACTATGTGCCAGCAAAAAGAGTATATCCAAAAGGCAGAAAATGGATTCATGACATGATATATACTAAAGCCAAAGCTGATGCAAGGACAGCAAGAGAAGCCTTAGAGTCAAATTTCCATGATGTTGGACGGATTGGACATTAGGGAGATAGTAATACCAGGACCTATGGAGCATACTTCTGTATCTATCGTACCAGAGATCTATGGGTAAATCATCCACAAATCCAACCAGGTGCAAGATGGCCAAGAAATGATCCTAAGGTAATATTCCCGGATACAGTTTATAACTTTCCAGATTATAAAAAGCTATGGTGGGACTTCATGAATGTCGACGATAAAACAGATACACATTATACAAAATTGAAGTTTAGCACAATGGCAGCCTCTCAGAATAATTTGCAGTGCGAATGGTTCCAAAACTGGTGGATAGACTATGGTGTCAACAGGACAGCCATGGACCCTGTGTATCATGAAGGATATCAAAGAAGACACTGTCAAAGATGCTTTGATCACAACATTGGAGACTGCTACCATCGCATCTACAGCACAGTCAGAGAAATGACAATCAAAGAATGGGACCCTTTCCACATGACCAATTATTCTCTCCAAGAATACATGGTAGACCACTTGGAGTGGTGTGTGCTAACCAAAGTCCAACATCAGATCATATTAGGGAAGCCGATGATAGTCCGGAGAATATACACCAAGGCATGTGACGATTTGCTTTACAAAAGGGAAAGATTCCCTGACTTAACTTTATTTTGAATAAGTACCAATCACAAGGGCTTAATTGTGATCAGTGTTCCCGTGGGCTTTACTGTTCAAAAGCCTCCACATTGTAAATATTCCTTTCTAGTCTTTTCTCGTGGACTTTTTGTACAAAAGTATCCACTGTGTAGCTAGTCATGAGTCTGTTTTTACTTTAAGTACAAGGATCTACTTTACAGACAATATCACATGCGTTACCCGAAAGCAATTATTCGGCCTGGCCCGAATATTTGTGCGGACGTCGCTTTGATAAAGACTGAAAAAGAAATGATTCTTTAGGTCTTATCGGTCTGACCAACAGTAATGCTTGTCCCCCCTTCGCATGCTATATAAAGAAGGGTAAGGCTCATTTGTTGGGCATCGAGTCTTAGGCAATCTTGTGTGTGTGTTTTGAGTCGAGTGTTCTCCTGCTCTGCATCTGCGGACATTGAGTCCGATCTGCTTGCATCACGAGTAATCACCCAAAGTCCTTAGTTGGTTCGAGAAGCCTGCGTATCAGTGTGCTCGGCACTGGTAAGAACCTAAAGTGGCCGAACCATTAGAAGAGTCAAGCTATTGGGTGTAAAGTCTGATTCTGATACAGAGCCTATACCTTGCCAGAAGCCTCCGGTAGTAACTTGCTTAATTTTAAGCTGTGAAAAGTCCGGTAAAAGCAGGTTTAGACTGTTTCTGCATAGAATCAATCTCTGTAAAAGCTCTACAAGCATTCTGTAAAGATTTTTATCTTGACAATAAAATGAGTATGCCATTCTGTTATTAAGTACCTCTGTGCATTTATAAAGGTCCGCTGTGATAGTAGTTCTCTTTGTGCTTTCATCCGAAGTTCGCAGGAAGTTCGCCAAAGGATCGAAGGGACGCCAAGACCGTGTAAGGCGTGGATGCCGTTGTGAAGGTCGTCAGAGCGTGAAAGATCTCAGTAGGTTCACCACTGGTTCACCAGGAGTTGGCTATCAGAGAAAAACTGACAGACACAGAGAAAGAGCAAGCTTGTGACAGAAGCCCCTGCTGAAAATTGGTATCAGAGCCAGTAACGTATGGTTCTAAAGGTTGGTACTCAGAATCTTACTCATTTTAAAAATGGAATCTTTCAGAAAATCTGTTTCATTCAGAGAGCTTGAAGAAGATCAGACTGAAGAAAATCCTCTCAGGGAGATGTTGGAAAATAATGCAAGCAGAACTTTAAACTCTGCTGAAATGACATATGAAGAAAGTCAGCCTTCCTCTAGGTGGGCTCTACCAGACATTACACCTTCAGAAGTCTATAGCGACTTAGCCCCATTTCATTTAATTGCTGCCTCTAGGATTAGTATTAAAGAGTCAGTTAGTCAAGTTCAGGAAAATTCTGATAGTATCCAGACTATCCCTCTGCTTAATCCCCAAGCTTTGCAAGCAGAAGCCAAAAGATTAATAACAAATTATTTACATCTTGGTTGTATCAGGGTTGGTATTAATCCTTTGGTTCATAAAGGACTAAACACATTTGTGCTTGCTACAGTTAGAGATCTAACGCACAATAGATACACAGATTCTATAATTGGTGGAATTGTTGCTCCTCTGTCTGATGGCCCAGTATACTTTGACTGTTATCCAAACTTTTCTGTTTATACATTTGATGAAACCATCAAAGATATCCTACAGTTGCAAATCCATACCACTGGATTTGATATGAAAAAGAAAAGAAATAATATTGCCATTCAGACCAAAGCCTGTTTCAGACATACCAACACTTTGTGGCCGGCAATCCGTCATACCCCCAGTCGGGATTCCAAGTCAAGTGTTGTAGTCAAAACCGACCCAAAAAATCAAAAAGTTGAACATCAGTTGATAAAATGGGAAACTCTAAAGTTCCCAAAACATTGGGTTGTTAATCATTCCAGGCCGCAACTCCCCATGAACATTACGTCAGCCAACATAACCGAGAATGCTTCAAATGCAGTAATATCTTTTCCCCGGAGATCAACCATTGATCGAAAAGGAATAGATGTTGCCTGTAAAATATCCAGATATTACAAAGATCCTTCCACTATAGATACCGCTTGTTCATCATCTTCATTTTCTTCTTGCCGTCATTTGCAGCTTTTTGAACTAGCCCAGCTTGTAAATTTTTCGTCTTTAGAAGTAAAATGTCCTGAGTGTACAAATATCGTAAACCTTCTCAGTTTAGCAGAACAAGACATTCATCTGCATCATAATCCCCGTACAGGCACTGCTCCACCATCCACTTTTATTAGTTCGTGTCCAAATCCCAAATGTTCTGACATACCTTTTCCTCATGAGTCTGAACCTGATAATGATCATGTTCTTATGATCCATTCAATAGAAGAGGAAGATCCCAGGCTAACTCAGATGATCTGTCTCATAAGACCTGCAAAGCCTAGGTATGGGTTGGGAAAAATAGAACAGTCAGAACTGATTCCACAGTGCAGATTCAAACAGATCCCTTCAGACTGTAAGAAACCCGCAGTCATGGAGATGCATAAGTTTTTTGCACTTATGGATGGGTGTCCTAAATCTCAAATCAGTGCAAAATGGATGAAAGAAATGTTGAATTGGGATTTATTCACTAATCCCCAAGCAGATGAGTTTGATCAAGGGTATACCCCTGAGCAGAAAAGGAGAATGGCTACAGATTGGAAAAACTATATGGATAACAATAATGAATGGATATCTTTCTACTCATGGAAAGACAAAATTGCTCCCATAAATGTTTTGACTGGTGCTTCTTGTAGCAGTGTTCCAGATAAGCATGGGTGGACTGCACTTGATGGGTCTACAGTTGAAACTCCGACTACTTTTCCTCCATATAAGGGAATAGTCTTAGGAGAAAAATCAAATGCTGCTAAAGCCATTCCTTTAGTCCAGAAAGATGAAAATGCCTTAGGGATTGATGGTAGGATCCAAAAGGCTAGTGAACAAATAAATTGGACAAATACTGCTTTGAAAGGTCTAGAAATGAATGTAGCAAAAGCCGAAGAAGTAAAGAAACAAGTGGATGTTGTACAGTCTTCTTTCAATAATGTAAATTCTTGTCTGAATAGTATTCAGTTTGATTCCAGTATGACTCGCTCATATACTAAAGAGTCATTAAATAAGATCGAGGAGATAGGAGAACATTTAGTTGATACAACTAAAACACTCCTCACTGGCTTGACTGAGAAATTTGATAAGATGCAGGTTGCAAAAATAGAAAAGCCAGTTCCAAATTCATTTTTGATCAAAAGGAATATAAATATTGAACATTCAATGAGAAATGTAGAGAAATTCCCTCTGTTGTTCCCCAAAGAGACCAAAGAAGAAGAGCCTGAAAGGATAACTATTGCTTCTTTATTTGAGGAACCAGAAACTCAAATCCTTCCAATTTATGAGCCCCTCGAGCATAGATTTTCCAGATACTCTGCTCCTGATATTGAGGGAAAGGGAAAAATGCCTGAAGCACATACTTTCTTCCCTGACTCCCACAGAGAATGGAACATAGATAACATGAGTATTGGCCAGATCCGCCAAATGATTGATATAATGTATACTGAATATAAACTCATGTGTCTGAGGGGGAAATCAGAAGTAGATGCTTGTAAAACAATCATCCAGTGTTTTACAGGTACTCTTCTCAGATGGTGGGAAACAAAATCATCTCCTAAGCTGGTTGAGACCATGGAAGCTGAAGTCCTGAAAGATGAAAAGGGAGATGTGATTCATAACCAAGATGGCACTGTAACAAATAATATGATTGGTGCCTTAACATCTATGATTTTAGAACATTGGTGTGGTTGTGAGACTGAAATAGCAAATAAACATGAGGTTATTTTGATGAACCTCAAGTGCCACAAAATGTCCCAATATGATGATTTTCACAGGGACTGGATGCAGCAGATATATGAAGTAAAAGATTCCAAAAATCTGCTTTGGAAGCAGGTATACCTTGCTGCTTTACCTTCCAGATTTGTTGATTATATCAGAATGCAGGATATTTTTCAGTTGCCTTTTGAGTCATATACATGGGGTGAAATCTATTCCCTTATTACAAAAACACTTGTCAGCCTTTGTACCAGCTCAAAAGTGAATAAGTCACTAGAAAAATTATCTCGGTTGCCAGACAAAAAGTCCATTTGCAGTAAATATGGACTAACAGTTGATGACCCATTGGTCAAAAGAAGAAAGTCTAAGAAAAAGGCAAAAAGGGAATTTAAAGAGACTTTCTATAGAAATAAAAGGAATTACCCAAGAAATAAAAGAAAATATCCCACAAGGGATAAAGCCCCTAAAAGAAAAGGCTATTTCAGGTACATTCCCAAAACTCACTACTATAATCCCTCTGACATTCATTTGGACACATCTAAGCAAGAGAAGTGGAACAAAATAACATGCTGGTTGTGTGGACAGACAGGACATACAGCCTCGAGATGTCCTCAAGGTGAAGAATCTAAACTTGATAGGGGGAAAAAGACAGTTGTTTATGCCCAAAAAGCTAAACAAGTCAAGAAAGAACATTCCAGCCCATTCTTCTGTCTAAGATGCAAGTCAAAGTATCATGTTACAGAAAAATGTCCAAATCTTCACATTTCAGCTCAACAGCATCAATTAGAAGATTCATCTCTGGATTCTTTTAGTAGTACAGATGAAGAATTTCAAGTAAATATGGGCCATTTTAGTGATTCAGATTTATCAAAATGTTCTTGCTCAGACTCTGATGAATGTGCATGTCATGTTTTTTATGATAATGATTCTGAAATTTCTGATAGCTCCAGTGAAGAAGAATAAAGGCCAATGCCTCTCAAGGAAAAAGTCCTCATGGCATCTACTGAAGAAGAAGCTGAGATGAAGATTTTAGCCCAAATCAGGAATATGGAAGAAGGTGCAATGAAAGACCGCCTGATAGAAGCTTTTACAGAACAACTCAAATCTAAAGCTTCAAAAGAATCAGGTAAGAGGCCACTGTTTGTTGATGCTTCATATGAAAGGAATACTAAATCTTTCCAAATGCATCATCAAAAACCAGGGAAAGTAAGATCCCTGACTTTGGGAGAAGTGAGTGGTGAAATTCACCAGCTCAAGTCAGAAATCTCCGCTATCAAACCACAGATAGCAGAAATAAAGAAAGGAAAGGAGATTAAAAAAGAAGAAGAAGAAGAAGAATCCTGGAATACAGGATCTCGCCACAAAGAAATTGAAATTGTAGAAGGAAGGTCAGACCCGCATTTTGGCTTTCAGGATATGAGATTATTTACTATTACATACCAACAACATCATGTTAAAGTAAAAATCTGTATCCAAGGACAAATATTTTTCATGACTGCATTGCTGGATTCTGGTGCTGACATCAACATTCTCAACATTAGAAACATTCCAGCAAAATACTGGGTCTCTGCAGAAAGGGAAGTGGTAGGACTAGGGAATAAGAAACTCAAATATGAAATTCCTAGAGCTTCCTTATGTTTTGACACTCATTGTGTATATATGAAATTCAACAGCTACTCAACAGAGGCCTAATGAGTAGCTGTTGAATTTCTTGTTGACATAATTTTCTGTATTCTTGGTTCATTGGTATAGCTCTGCTTTTGCAGGGCTTACCTTTGTATCCTTCTTTGTAAGGCAGTTTGACCGTATGCTGCTTCCTGTGCCAGAAAGCATTTGGTTCTTCTGAGCAACATTTCTCTGCCAATTTTTCTTTTAGCTCTAGAATCCTTCTCTTGATCTGCGGTTGTTTCAGCTGTTCTTCTATTCTCAATTTGCCCTTTAAATCTTTAAGATCTGTCAGTAAGGATTCTGCTTTATCCAACTTCTGCATGGCTTGGACCATAGTGGAAACTCTGGGAGTAGAAACATAGGGGAGCTCAATCCTCTTTCTTGTTCCTCTGGATGTAGGCACAGAGATGAAATAACCAGCCTTACTCCCTTTTATTCTTGCTGAACCATGTGGTTCCACTGCAGCTAGAAAAACATTACCTAATATACAGTCAACAGGTATGTCTGCGATAGCGAATTTCATATATACACAATGAGTGTCAAAACATAAGGAAGCTCTAGGAATTTCATATTTGAGTTTCTTATTCCCTAGTCTTACCACTTCCCTTTCTGCAGAGACCCAGTATTTTGCTGGAATGTTTCTAATGTTGAGAATGTTGATGTCAGCACCAGAATCCAGCAATGCAGTCATGAAAAATATTTGACCTTGGATACAGATTTTTACTTTAACATGATGTTGTTGGTATGTAATAGTAAATAATCTCATATCCTGAAAGCCAAAATGCGGGTCTGACCTTCCTTCTGCAATTTCAATTTCTTTGTGGCGAGATCCTGTATTCCAGGATTCTTCTTCTTCTTCTTCTTCTTTAATCTCCTTTCCTTTCTTTATTTCTGCTATCTGTGCTTTGATGGCGGAGATTTCTTACTTGAGGTGGTGAATTTCACCACTCACTTCTCCCAAAGTCAGGGATCTTACTTTCCCTGGTTTTTGATGATGCATTTGGAAAGATTTAGTATTCCTTTCATATGAAGCATCAACAAACAGTGGCTTCTTACCTGATTCTTTTGAAGCTTTAGATTTGAGTTGTTCTGTAAAAGCTTCTATCAGGCGGTCTTTCATTGCACCTTCTTCCATATTCCTGATTTGGGCTAAAATCTTCATCTCAGCTTCTTCTTCAGTAGATGCCATGAGGACTTTTTCCTTGAGAGGCATTGGCCTTTCTTCTTCTTCACTGGAGCTATCAGAATTTTCAGAATCATTATCATAAAAAACATGACATGCACATTCATCAGAGTCTGAGCAAGAACATTCTGATAAATCTGAATCACTAAAATGGCCCATATTTACTTGAAATTCTTCATCTGTACTACTGAAAGAATCCAGAGATGAATCTTCTAATTGATGTTGTTGAGCTGAAATGTGAAGATTTGGACATTTTTCTGTAACATGATACTTTGACTTGCATCTTAGACAGAAGAATGGGCTGGAATGTTCTTTCTTGACTTGTTTAGCTTTTTGGGCATAAACAGCTGTCTTTTTCCCCCTATCAAGTTTAGATTCTTCACCTTGAGGACATCTCGAGGCTGTATGTCCTGTCTGTCCACACAACCAGCATGTTATTTTGTTCCACTTCTCTTGCTTAGATGTGTGCAAATGAATGTCAGAGGGATTATAGTAGTGAGTTTTGGGAATGTACCTGAAATAGCCTTTTCTTTTAGGGGCTTTATCCCTTGTGGGATATTTTCTTTTATTTCTTGGGTAATTCCTTTTATTTCTATAGAAAGTCTCTTTAAATTCCCTTTTTGCCTTTTTCTTAGACTTTCTTCTTTTGACCAATGGATCATCAACTGTTAGTCCATATTTACTGCAAATGGACTTTTTGTCTGGCAACCGAGATAATTTTTCTAGTGACTTATTCACTTTTGAGCTGGTACAAAGGCTGACAAGTGTTTTTGTAATAAGGGAATAGATTTCACCCCATGTATATGACTCAAAAGGCAACTGAAAAATATCCTGCATTCTGATATAATCAACAAATCTGGAAGGTAAAGCAGCAAGGTATACCTGCTTCCAAAGCAGATTTTTGGAATCTTTTACTTCATATATCTGCTGCATCCAGTCCCTGTGAAAATCATCATATTGGGACATTTTGTGGCACTTGAGGTTCATCAAAATAACCTCATGTTTATTTGCTATTTCAGTCTCACAACCACACCAATGTTCTAAAATCATAGATGTTAAGGCACCAATCATATTATTTGTTACAGTGCCATCTTGGTTATGAATCACATCTCCCTTTTCATCTTTCAGGACTTCAGCTTCCATGGTCTCAACCAGCTTAGGAGATGATTTTGTTTCCCACCATCTGAGAAGAGTACCTGTAAAACACTGGATGATTGTTTTACAAGCATCTACTTCTGATTTCCCCCTCAGACACATGAGTTTATATTCAGTATACATTATATCAATCATTTGGCGGATCTGGCCAATACTCATGTTATCTATGTTCCATTCTCTGTGGGAGTCAGGGAAGAAAGTATGTGCTTCAGGCATTTTTCCCTTTCCCTCAATATCAGGAGCAGAGTATCTGGAAAATCTATGCTCGAGGGGCTCATAAATTGGAAGGATTTGAGTTTCTGGTTCCTCAAATAAAGAAGCAATAGTTATCCTTTCAGGCTCTTCTTCTTTGGTCTCTTTGGGGAACAACAGAGGGAATTTCTCTACATTTCTCATTGAATGTTCAATATTTATATTCCTTTTGATCAAAAATGAATTTGGAACTGGCTTTTCTATTTTTGCAACCTGCATCTTATCAAATTTCTCAGTCAAGCCAGTGAGGAGTGTTTTAGTTGTATCAACTAAATGTTCTCCTATCTCCTCGATCTTATTTAATGACTCTTTAGTATATGAGCGAGTCATACTGGAATCAAACTGAATACTATTCAGACAAGAATTTACATTATTGAAAGAAGACTGTACAACATCCACTTGTTTCTTTACTTCTTCGGCTTTTGCTACATTCATTTCTAGACCTTTCAAAGCAGTATTTGTCCAATTTATTTGTTCACTAGCCTTTTGGATCCTACCATCAATCCCTAAGGCATTTTCATCTTTCTGGACTAAAGGAATGGCTTTAGCAGCATTTGATTTTTCTCCTAAGACTATTCCCTTATATGGAGGAAAAGTAGTCGGAGTTTCAACTGTAGACCCATCAAGTGCAGTCCACCCATGCTTATCTGGAACACTGCTACAAGAAGCACCAGTCAAAACATTTATGGGAGCAATTTTGTCTTTCCATGAGTAGAAAGATATCCATTCATTATTGTTATCCATATAGTTTTTCCAATCTGTAGCCATTCTCCTTTTCTGCTCAGGGGTATACCCTTGATCAAACTCATCTGCTTGGGGATTAGTGAATAAATCCCAATTCAACATTTCTTTCATCCATTTTGCACTGATTTGAGATTTAGGACACCCATCCATAAGTGCAAAAAACTTATGCATCTCCATGACTGCGGGTTTCTTACAGTCTGAAGGGATCTGTTTGAATCTGCACTGTGGAATCAGTTCTGACTGTTCTATTTTTCCCAACCCATACCTAGGCTTTGCAGGTCTTATGAGACAGATCATCTGAGTTAGCCTGGGATCTTCCTCTTCTATTGAATGGATCATAAGAACATGATCATTATCAGGTTCAGACTCATGAGGAAAAGGTATGTCAGAACATTTGGGATTTGGACACGAACTAATAGAAGTGGATGGTGGAGCAGTGCCTGTACGGGGATTATGATGCAGATGAATGTCTTGTTCTGCTAAACTGAGAAGGTTTACGATATTTGTACACTCAAGACATTTTACTTCTAAAGACGAAAAATTTACAAGCTGGGCTAGTTCAAAAAGCTGCAAATGACGGCAAGAAGAAAATGAAGATGATGAACAAGCGGTATCTATAGTGGAAGGATCTTTGTAATATCTGGACATTTTACAGGCAGCATCTATTCTTTTTCGATCAATGGTTGATCTCCGGGGAAAAGATATTACTGCATTTGAAGCATTCTCGGTTATGTTGGCTGACGTAATGTTCATGGGGAGTTGCGGCCTGGAATGATTAACAACCCAATGTTTTGGGAACTTTAGAGTTTCCCATTTTATCAACTGATGTTCAACTTTTTGATTTTTTGGGTCGGTTTTGACTACAACACTTGACTTGGAATCCCGACTGGGGGTATGACGGATTGCCGGCCACAAAGTGTTGGTATGTCTGAAACAGGCTTTGGTCTGAATGGCAATATTATTTCTTTTCTTTTTCATATCAAATCCAGTGGTATGGATTTGCAACTGTAGGATATCTTTGATGGTTTCATCAAATGTATAAACAGAAAAGTTTGGATAACAGTCAAAGTATACTGGGCCATCAGACAGAGGAGCAACAATTCCACCAATTGTAGAATCTGTGTATCTATTGTGCGTTAGATCTCTAACTGTAGCAAGCACAAATGTGTTTAGTCCTTTATGAACCAAAGGATTAATACCAACCCTAATACAACCAAGATGTAAATAATTTGTTTTTAATCTTTTGGCTTCTGCTTGCAAAGCTTGGGGATTAAGCAGAGGGATAGTCTGGATACTATTAGAATTTTCTTGAACTTGACTAACTGACTCTTTAATACTAATCCTAGAGGCAGCAATTAAATGAAATGGGGCTAAATCGCTATAGACTTCTGAAGGTGTAATGTCTGGTAGAGCCCACCTAGAGGAAGGCTGACTTTCTTCATATGTCATTTCAGCAGAGTTTAAAGTTCTGCTTGCATTATTTTCCAACATCTCCCTGAGAGGATTTTCTTCAGTCTGATCTTCTTCAAGCTCTCTGAATGAAACAGATTTTCTGAAAGATTCCATTTTTAAAATGAGTAAGATTCTGAGTACCAACCTTTAGAACCATACGTTACTGGCTCTGATACCAATTTTCAGCAGGGGCTTCTGTCACAAGCTTGCTCTTTCTCTGTGTCTGTCAGTTTTTCTCTGATAGCCAACTCCTGGTGAACCAGTGGTGAACCTACTGAGATCTTTCACGCTCTGACGACCTTCACAACGGCATCCACGCCTTACACGGTCTTGGCGTCCCTTCGATCCTTTGGCGAACTTCCTGCGAACTTCGGATGAAAGCACAGAGAGAACTACTATCACAACGGACCTTTATAAATGCACAGAGGTACTTAATAACAGAATGGCATACTCATTTTATTGTCAAGATAAAAATCTTTACAGAATGCTTGTAGAGCTTTTACAGAGATTGATTCTATGCAGAAACAGTCTAAACCTGCTTTTACCGGACTTTTCACAGCTTAAAATTAAGCAAGTTACTACCGGAGGCTTCTGGCAAGGTATAGGCTCTGTATCAGAATCAGACTTTACACCCAATAGCTTGACTCTTCTAATGGTTCGGCCACTTTAGGTTCTTACCAGTGCCGAGCACACTGATACGCAGGCTTCTCGAACCAACTAAGGACTTTGGGTGATTACTCGTGATGCAAGCAGATCGGACTCAATGTCCGCAGATGCAGAGCAGGAGAACACTCGACTCAAAACACACACACAAGATTGCCTAAGACTCGATGCCCAACAAATGAGCCTTACCCTTCTTTATATAGCATGCGAAGGGGGGACAAGCATTACTGTTGGTCAGACCGATAAGACCTAAAGAATCATTTCTTTTTCAGTCTTTATCAAAGCGACGTCCGCACAAATATTCGGGCCAGGCCGAATAATTGCTTTCGGGTAACGCATGTGATATTGTCTGTAAAGTAGATCCTTGTACTTAAAGTAAAAACAGACTCATGACTAGCTACACAGTGGATACTTTTGTACAAAAAGTCCACGAGAAAAGACTAGAAAGGAATATTTACAATGTGGAGGCTTTTGAACAGTAAAGCCCACGGGAACACTGATCACAATTAAGCCCTTGTGATTGGTACTTATTCAAAATAAAGTTAAGTCAGGGAATCTTTCCCTTTTGTAAAGCAAATCGTCACATGCCTTGGTGTATATTCTCCGGACTATCATCGGCTTCCCTAATATGATCTGATGTTGGACTTTGGTTAGCACACACCACTCCAAGTGGTCTACCATGTATTCTTGGAGAGAATAATTGGTCATGTGGAAAGGGTCCCATTCTTTGATTGTCATTTCTCTGACTGTGCTGTAGATGCGATGGTAGCAGTCTCCAATGTTGTGATCAAAGCATCTTTGACAGTGTCTTCTTTGATATCCTTCATGATACACAGGGTCCATGGCTGTGCTGTTGACACCATAGTCTATCCACCAGTTTTGGAACCATTCGCACTGCAAATTATTCTGAGAGGCTGCCATTGTGCTAAACTTCAATTTTGTATAATGTGTATCTGTTTTATCGTCGACATTCATGAAGTCCCACCATAGCTTTTTATAATTTGGAAAGTTATAAACTATATCCGGGAATATTACCTTAGGATCATTTCTTGGCCATCTTGCACCTGGTTGGATTTGTGGATGATTTACCCATAGATCTCTGGTACGATAGATACAGAAGTATGCTCCATAGGTCCTGGTATTACTATCTCCCTAATGTCCAATCCGTCCAACATCATGGAAATTTGACTCTAAGGCTTCTCTTGCTGTCCTTGCATCAGCTTTGGCTTTAGTATATATCATGTCATGAATCCATTTTCTGCCTTTTGGATATACTCTTTTTGCTGGCACATAGTGTTGAAGATCTGTATGAGGCTGGAGGTCTACATCCAGAACTTTTGTATTCCGTAATTGCCATGTAGGCTTCCAGTTGTTTTTGTATGTATCCCAGTCTTGATTATCTGGGATAGTCCTCAAGACTTCACACTTCTGACTTTGATCCCATTCGGTGACAATCATCATGACCTGTGCAACACCTTTTTCAAGATATTCTCTACTGAGGAAATCAGGGAGGCAGTTTTGTTCTCCTTTGATATGCTCAATAGAAAAATCAAAATTTGCGAATAATGCTTGCCATCTAGCGAATTTTGCTTCTTCTGGTTTTTTGATGTCTTTAGCCAAAACTTTCTTCATTGCTAAAGCATCTGTTCTGAGGAGGAATGGCTTATTTATGAGATAAACTGCAAATTTACTAATACAGTTCCAAGCAGCTTTTACCTCTCTTTCAATAATAGAATATTTTTGTTCAGTTGGGTTCCAAACCCCTGAGGCAAACTGAACTACTTGTTCTTCTTCACCAATCCTTTGCTTCAAAATTCCACCCCATCCTATGTCACTAGCATCAGATTCTACAATTTTAAATGCCTCATCATCAGCAATGTATAGAATAGGTAAAGATTTTACCTTTGCCTTGATTTCTTGAACTGCTCTGGTGTGCGCCTTTGTCCATGGGGGAGGATTTTTGCCAGTTCTTTTATTGAGCACTTTTCTATCAGTAGTACAGTCTTGATAAAAACTACTCACATAATTGAAGCAGCCAAGGAACCTTTGCAATTGTGTCTTATCTTTTAAGACATCTGGAAATTTGTCTGCAAACTCAATAGCGTGTTGCTGCAAAGAAATCTGACCATTTGTAATCTGGTGCCCCAAAAACTTTATAGAAGTCTGGAATAATTCCATCTTCTTTTTGCTGAGAACGAGACCATTTCTTTGGACCTACTTCATGAAAATATTTACATGCTTGAAGTGGTCATCAAGATTTCTAGAAAAAATTAAAACATCATCAATATATACAAGGAGCCAATCAAAATATGGCTTGAATATATCATCCATAACTTTCTGAAACTTAGAGGGAGCATTTTTGAGACCGAAGGGCATGACATTCCACTCAAAATGCCCTGCTGGGATACTAAAAGCAGTTTTGAATTTATCCTCTTCATTAACAGCTACTTGCCAAAACCCTGCTTTTAAGTCAAACTTTGAAAATACCTTTGCTCCTGCAATCCTTCTGATTAAATCACCTTTATGCGGAATTGGATAGGTATCATCGGCCAAGACTGAATTTAGACGCTTGTAATTTATGACAAGTCTGGGAATACCTCTAATTTGTTCAGCTCTTTTATTCACATAGAACCCATAGCAGTTCCAAGGACTAGTGGATTCTCTGATTAGGCCTCTGTTGAGTAGCTGTTGAATTTCTTGTTGACATAATTTTCTGTATTCTTGGCTCATTGGTATAGCTCTGCTTTTGCAGGGCTTACCTTTGTATCCTTCTTTGTAAGGCAGTTTGACCGTATGCTGCTTCCTGTGCCAGAAAGCATTTGGTTCTTCTGAGCAACATTTCTCTGCCAATTTTTCTTTTAGCTCTAGAATCCTTCTCTTGATCTGCGGTTGTTTCAGCTGTTCTTCTATTCTCAATTTGCCCTTTAAATCTTTAAGATCTGTCAGTAAGGATTCTGCTTTATCCAACTTCTGCATGGCTTGGACCATAGTGGAAACTCTGGGAGTAGAAACATAGGGGAGCTCAATCCTCTTTCTTGTTCCTCTGGATGTAGGCACAGAGATGAAATAACCAGCCTTACTCCCTTTTATTCTTGCTGAACCATGTGGTTCCACTGCAGCTAGAAAAACATTACCTAATATACAGTCAACAGGTATGTCTGCGATAGCGAATTTCATATATACACAATGAGTGTCAAAACATAAGGAAGCTCTAGGAATTTCATATTTGAGTTTCTTATTCCCTAGTCCTACCACTTCCCTTTCTGCAGAGACCCAGTATTTTGCTGGAATGTTTCTAATGTTGAGAATGTTGATGTCAGCACCAGAATCCAGCAATGCAGTCATGAAA
Source organism: Pinus taeda (assembly GCA_000404065.3). Classification (NCBI taxonomy): domain Eukaryota; kingdom Viridiplantae; phylum Streptophyta; class Pinopsida; order Pinales; family Pinaceae; genus Pinus; species Pinus taeda. Next base: position 105,505 of record APFE031405082.1, on the reverse strand, counting down.
AATATTTGTCCTTGGATACAGATTTTTACTTTAACATGATGTTGTTGGTATGTAATAGTAAATAATCTCATATCCTGAAAGCCAAAATGCGGGTCTGACCTTCCTTCTACAATTTCAATTTCTTTGTGGCGAGATCCTGTATTCCAGGATTCTTCTTCTTCTTCTTCTTTTTTAATCTCCTTTCCTTTCTTTATTTCTGCTATCTGTGGTTTGATAGCGGAGATTTCTGACTTGAGCTGGTGAATTTCACCACTCACTTCTCCCAAAGTCAGGGATCTTACTTTCCCTGGTTTTTGATGATGCATTTGGAAAGATTTAGTATTCCTTTCATATGAAGCATCAACAAACAGTGGCCTCTTACCTGATTCTTTTGAAGCTTTAGATTTGAGTTGTTCTGTAAAAGCTTCTATCAGGCGGTCTTTCATTGCACCTTCTTCCATATTCCTGATTTGGGCTAAAATCTTCATCTCAGCTTCTTCTTCAGTAGATGCCATGAGGACTTTTTCCTTGAGAAGCATTGGCCTTTCTTCTTCTTCACTGGAGCTATCAGAAATTTCAGAATCATTATCATAAAAAACATGACATGCACATTCATCAGAGTCTGAGCAAGAACATTCTGATAAATCTGAATCACTAAAATGGCCCATATTTACTTGAAATTCTTCATCTGTACTACTAAAAGAATCCAGAGATGAATCTTCTAATTGATGCTGTTGAGCTGAAATGTGAAGATTTGGACATTTTTCTGTAACATGATACTTTGACTTGCATCTTAGACAGAAGAATGGGCTGGAATGTTCTTTCTTGACTTGTTTAGCTTTTTGGGCATAAACAGCTGTCTTTTTCCCCCTATCAAGTTTAGATTCTTCACCTTGAGGACATCTCGAGGCTGTATGTCCTGTCTGTCCACACAACCAGCAAATATTTATAATTCCAGAACATAGCATATAATGCTCCACCATACACATCAGATGAAAAAAACCCGAAGCATGTACATGCCTCATACCGTGTATGTAACATGTGGGTTGTGATGGTCCCACCGTGTATGTCAAATAAAGAACCCAATGTATGTCCATTGTCCACGTCAGCGGAAAGGAATATACGGGAATAGGTAAGTTAAATCCCTGGTGGCCACGGCTTCCATGGAGGGAGGCAATATTACTGTCATGGATCTCCATGGAAAAATGTCTAGGGAATGACAGTGCGGCCATGGCTGAAAAGGTTTTTAATAAATACAGTGTTATTGGTTTTTAATAAATACAGTGTTATTAATTTACTAATGTGTCTGGTAGATATGTGCCCGGTTAGATCTAAGCTTAATGGATAACATATACTGTCTTGCTCATAAATAAATTGATAACATTGTAAATAGATTGCTCGCTGAGAAATTCCAAAACTCGAAAACAAAATTGCAAAGATTAAGCATAGAAACATAGTGAAAGGAAAATATACTAATAAAAAAAAAAAGAAAAAAACTGTAAACGTCAGGCCAACACAGCCGGCAGAACCGAAGATCAGTGACTGGGTTATGTGAAAATGATGTTCCACTTTATTTATTTTTATAGATTAAAAATAAAAAGGAGATGCTCCAATTTATTCATTGACCTGATCAGTATGGACTAGGAATGCAGACACCATCACATAATAGGAGATCTGACATAATAATCACATTTAGAGATGGGAATAGGAACTATAAAACAACTTCTGGTTCCACATTCTAGTAATGATTTTAAAGTTGTTACTGACTTGTGGAAGAACAAGCCACTATCCACAAATCCTCTCTACAGGGCTGGCTAAAACAGATCAAGTCGATATGTCACTCTCTTAATCAACCCTCCATTCAGCACATATGCACGAATCTAGGACAGATTATCTAAACTTGGAGTGCAGGAAGTGTTAGATGGCTGAATATTAAAATGAAAGAAACCTGGCATGATGCTGGGGAGTTTCCATTACCCCGCATAACATGTCTGTTTGAATTACATGTTGCAATTTTTAACGTTTTTTGAATCACTGTAGAATGATACAGGTCTGTATCAAATGCGCTTATTATTATTATTTTCTACAGGTCTGTATCAAATGCGTCCTATGAAGAAAATTATCTAAATTATTATTATTATTTTTTGAACTCTGATAAACTAAACTAATTAGATTAGATCGATGAAGCTACTGTCTCTGAAGATGTAATGTCAAAATTCTATGAATGAATATAATGTGTAATGTCAAAATTCTATGAATGAATATAATGCTTTTTTCATTTTTTTCAACCTTCATTATTCAGATCAATAATTTACTAGAGGAACTGACCTCAGGGCGAAAGAATTATTTACGAAATCTGGAACAAGAATAAGCTAATCCCGCTCCGCTCCCCTGCCTTGCATACAATTTAATAAATCCAACTCTAATTTAAGTGAATCCTACTCTAATGTAAGTGAATACTCAAAATGCAATAGGAGGGACTTGTGTCAAGCAGAATCGTTGGGGTTTCTGGAATACAAATTCCCTAAAATGGAACACGTCGAACTGCTGGTTTGCCCAGAGTCTCTTTTGAATCTATGTGTCATGATGAGTAATTTTAGGGTGGAATTACTTGCTAACGTAATCGTCATCGCTATTTCTCTAATCACTGAACAAGAAATTTAGAATAATTTTTTTGTTTTTAATTACAAATCTCTAAATCTACACAACAAATAATCAATATCCTATCCGCTACAACAGAAGCCAGAAGATAATGAGAAAGAACTGCGAGCTACCTTGGTAATATTGCTCCATAGCAGTGATGCTTACTTCTCCCTTTGCACTAGTCTCTATGTTAGCAGAGAAGCTGGAATATAAGAAGCTCTGTTAGCCCCGGAAAATCTAGAAATACATTAATGAAGCATTAGTCCAGAAAAATCTTCAAATAAATTAATGAATTACTTACAGATTGCAATTGCTTTTAATTTAAAGAAATAAAATAGAATAACATCATAAATATGCAAAGCAGGGAGTTATTGGGAAGTAGCTGCAACGTATATTGTAAAGTATGATTCAGCTATATGCACTCAGCGCCATGCAATTTCTATGGAGTCAGAGAAAAGCTGGAAACACGAGATAAATAGACAAATCGTTAACCCGGAAATTCTCGAAATAATTAAGGTGACTAAAACGAAAACGACAGAATTAGATAGGGCAATTGCGGTTCATATAAAGAAATCCAATCAAATGAAACATAAACTTTCTCCCTCACCTCATTCATCTAACCAAAAGAGGAACGAAGATTGTGTTGGATGATTTGATTCATTGATCAAACGGCCCGAAAGTACCTTTTACCTTACGATTTTTCCCTCTCTGTTCTTCTTCAGGAACTTTCCCTCTGCTCTGCTCTGCTTTCTCAGACTTCAATTTCTTATACACACTACCAATGAGCAAAACGATAACAATGGCATGCAACACACACAACACAGGCATATCACAGACCAAAAACTCAAACACACCCAAAGAAAAAGGGCAGCGCTGCGCACATTCAATCATAGCATGCCATACTACAAAAGCTAAGAGGAGAACAGAGCAAAAGGAAATAAACACAAACAGAATTAACATGATTCATATATAGGGTGAATCATGCTCGTTTTCCCGCTCCTCCTAACGGTCAACTTCTCAAAAAATATGTGTATATGTTCTGCAAGAAAGCATAATTATGTACAAACTTGCCGTAATTTTTTTTGAAAATTTACGGCCCCTTCCATCTCTTTCTTTAATGATTAAAAGATATGCTATGCTAGTTTCAAACTTCTGTGACCAACTTTTTATATATTTGTTTTAATTAATAAATTGGATAGTTTTAATTTCTATTTTTTTGGTGAATCAACTATTTCTATTACATCATGTCAAATACATCATGGATATAACGATTGCATAGTAGTAGGGACTTTACTCTTACCGAATTTTTTTTACCCAATTTATATAAACAAAAAGATACAAATGGTAACAACAAAATACTATTAGATTCCTAATATCAACTGTTTATTTGGACCAAAACTACTCAAAACACAAAATCTATCCCATCATTCTTATTATCCATCCAAGTTACCTAGAGCCATATTGTCCCTTCGGTCTTCTGCTGGTCGTTGAAATACTTCATGAACATGGGACTCCATGTGTGTCACTCTCCCCTCGAAATGATCCAGACGCTAATGAATCTGTTTCTAATATCTTTGAAGGGAGGTCAACCAATCCAAAATATGTCATTGATTCTGTTGAATGTCATTTGGAAAACTAATAACCTCATTTCGGTCATTGGGCCGATCTTGTGCTAATTGTTCTACAACCACTGTCACTTCACTTGGCGAGTTTGTGCCTCCAAGAAATCAAAGGGTAGAGGTAAGTCGACACACCTAGGTGAGCCAACATGTGGCTGCTCCATCTCTTCAATGTCATCGTATGGTTTAACCTAGTGCATTGCTCCCTACCCTCATGGGCCTACCCCTCGTTGGGGCCTTCCTCTTTATCGTAGCATTAGAATGCAGTTAACACTTTCCTTTGACCCTCGTTGGCTCTACCTACCCGGAATAGGACTAACCTCGTTTTGTGGGTGTCATTTGTCCCTACAGAATACATCTTCTGTTGTCCATACTGTTGAGAAATCAAGGGGCAACAAGATAGGTGATTTCTCTTACTTTGATAATTGCTTGTGATGTTTTTTTACTTGACTTGATTAGATTTTTCTTGCTTTGATTATTATTGTGTTCTTATCATCAAATAACTACCAAACCATAAAGAATAATGAGACAAGAGGACACAAGATGTAGGCAATCAACCAGAGCCAAAACCTTTCCAAATGATAGGGAAACCCACAAGAATTCTTCTCTTCTTATAAACCTTCAATTGATGAATTCTAAGGCCTATGACCCTTGACCAAGACCCTCCAAGACCAAGTCAAATCTTTCCTACTTTCCAACAACTTTTGCAATTTCGATCCCCAGTAAATTCTTTTGCAACTTTGACCTCCCAATAGATTCTTTTGCAACTTCGACATACCCAGCAAAATCTTCTGCAACTTTGACCTGCCAAGCAAATTCTTTTGTAGAAACCCTAGCCTTAGCACATGTGGAGATTATGCTAGTTTCTTCCTCCTTTCCTCTTCGCTTGAGTTGATTCTCTCTCCTAGAGAACTTGACTTGCAAAGTTTCCTTGATGATTCCCTAACTCGACTTTTGCAACTCGGCCTCTTCTACTACAATAAGTACCCTAATCCTTTCACATGTGTGGAGAGAAGTAGCCCAAAACTAATCCAGAAATCTTGTCCTTTTATTCTTTCTTCATCTTTCTTTTCTTCATACCTTTCCTTTTCTTGTGATCGAACTTGAGTGAATGAGTCGAGTGCCTGAAGTGAGATCAAAGTCTTTCTTATATATAGAATTTCTACTTGGTTGAATTGCACCCTTTAGGCTGACTTGATATTTACAACATGACAATGTCTTCGAGGGTCTTTTGACTTGATTTTGACCCAAATAAATTCCTGTTATAGTATTTAACATGCCCAAGAAGGGTCTTTCATACATGACAATGACTCTCTTGACTTGCAGACTCAATGATAAGCCCTAGAAGCTCTCAATGGGAGATTGAACTATAAAATAAATTTCCTTGAGTGTGAAACCCATGCCTCAAGAATAACAATAATACATTTATTTTTCTTATTACATCAGATACATAAAATCATGAATACATATGTAATTATGAAGAGTGAACATAGTTACATATTTCAACACTCCCGCTTAACTAGGGAGATATTCATAATCCATACAAAGTAACTGGACATTCTCAATCTGAAGAACTATAATAAGAAGAGTCAGATTGGTAAGCCATTTTCTTAGCATCATATCAACCAACATTGTCACATAGCAAGGCCTTGACTAACAACTCTATCTCTCCAAAAGATCAGAGCACAATGTTGGCAAGACCAATGACTGATAGACACCATCGTCATTGTCTCTCAAGGTACATACCTCACCCTGGTGTTCATTGGGTATGTCCTTCCAGGGCTATTCTTTTCTTGGATTCCCAGTCCTCCAAAAAATATCGGTCCTCTATGACTACTCTTATCTTGGATGCCCTACCACATCGTCAAAGAGTATCAGATGTCAGATGCTTACCCAATCCTCCATTCTTTCTTCATGAAGTGAAGACAAGAATGATGTGTGTGTGTGTCTCTCTCTCTCTCTCAACTAGGGAAGATATACACATTACTATAGAAGGAATGTACCCATTCCTATAAAAGGAATGTTCCCAAGCTCCCTCTTATCCAGGGACTTGTCCAAGCTCCTTCTTAACTTAGGGACTTGATTCCAACAACTTTTTACTCTTTGGTGGAGACCATGGTACTATCAGCTGCTTGGGGCTCCTTCTTTTGATGTCATGAATTTCATCTTCTTCATTATGGAGCCTTCATCTTCCGTAGGGCATCGACTATCCATCACTTTCCTTCATGAACCATATCAGTCATGTCATCCTTTTATTCATCAGAAACTGACCTTCCAGTCCATATATGGCTTTTCTTCATACAACTACCTCATCCAAGTCATGTTTCCTTTAGGATCTTTCATCCAACCACATGAGTGCTAGTTGTAGGTCACATCTACAACTCTTTTTCGATAGTTATGTATCAACCCATCCAGATGTCGTTTAAAAAATCAACAATGAACATCAAATCAGGATTAGCTTTTGTGATGGCCTTTTTCATCACGATATCTTGCTTGCTTGCAACATTAACATCCTGCACATTTATAAACATATCTCCAAGACTTCCAATGTCAAGGGTCTCCCTTCTTTACAGACCTTATTAGGGTCTTCATACTTTTTATGGAGACGTCTTGTCTAATTCTTATAGTCACTGGATGTTGATTTCCTTTTCTTATGTGACCATAGTTGCATGTTTCACAATCTCTTCTTTCTTTCTCAACATATTGCTCCCCCAAGAACTTTCATACATGGTTCCTTCATTTTTATCGACTACCTCATATTCCATATGGGGACAATTTATGTTGATTTCATCTGGTCAACATGTGAATCATGCCTTCATGCATCTTTCCAAAGGAGAGATCCCTTTTCTTTGATCATGTTCATGAGGTAGAGAATTTACCCATACTTTTAGTAACTATATGGTGACATGAATTAATCTATTAAACATATGCATACTTCTTTTCTCCTTTTGGTCATATAGACTTCCTTCGGCAACATCCTTTCCTTGATTGAAATCACTTCAACCATTTTTACATGATGCACTCATTTTGTCACCATACCATCATCCTTCTAAACAATGGATTACGCACAATGTGAGATGATCAACGAGACACTTGCTTCTTCCAAGAGAGGTGAACCTTCTAATGAATATTCCAATGGAGGATCTTTGATTATTCTCATCTTGCAAATGCTCCTTCCTAATGATGATGTAGGATGATTTATTTTTACCATGCTAGATGACTTTCTTCTAATCATTCGAGCTTTCAATGAGGTTACCAAGAGCTTCTTCCTTTCTATGATGACTTCTATTTTAGCTATCTTTTCAAGCTTCTATAAGGATTCCATGAGCTCTTTCTTCAATCGTATGCTTCTAATATGATGTCATATCCTAATATTATGCATCTTATCATTATTATAATGCTCTCTACCATTATAACCATCTTTCATGAAAACTAGAAAAAGAACACAATGAAGGAGATTATCTCAGTCGTAGTAGAGATCTCTTACTTCCTCCTCATTTGATTTCTTCTTCTTAGCTTCTTCCACGTCTTCGGTGATATGGGCTTCATTCCTTTTCTTGTTGACCTTCTTGAGTTTAGGAAAATTTCTTTTGTAGTGCCCATATTCCTGACATCCATAGCATTGGATCCTTGACATATCGATCTTCTCCTTTTTCTAAGGACCAAACTTCCCAAATTTTCCTTTTTTCTTAGCCATGGCAAAAAATGCTTGAACTTATTCTCTTGGTCCTACATCACTTTCTGCTTTTAACCTGGTTTCTTCAATCTTACACAATGACCATAGTTCACTGAATGGGGTAGCTTCCTTCTTTCCATAGACCCTTGATACGAAGTTGCCCCATTCATCAGGTAGTGTGCTTAGCACCACGATGGTCATTTATTTATCATATATTATTTCCCCCAACTCTTGCAGATGGTATTGTATCTTTGATACTCTCATCAAGTATGAAACTATTACTTCTTCTTTTGATATCTTCATCTTGTAGAGCTCGAGTATCAATGATATTACTTCTCCCGCAGCAAGTAAGGAGAATAGCTCTATCAGTTTGTCATAGATGTCTTTTGACTTTTCCAATTTCACTACATATGGAATGAGAAAATCCTTGATTGATTCTATAAGGATTATTTTGTTGAAAATGCAGCCATAAAATCTCAGTTTGACTTTTCCTTGGTCAAACTAGAGAAAATTCGAACTTCTATTTCAGCATAAATCTTGGAGGTAGTTAACTGAGGTGACATGGCACTTTTCACTTAGTTAACTCAGTTAATTCGAGTTGGGGAATCTTGAGTTCAGTTCAATATGTTTGATTTCTAATGTGTAGCAATATATTTCAGTTAATTTGAGTTATTGTTAGTTTAACTAATTCTAATTGTCAAAATAACTAGTGGAGGTCAAGTTGTGGAAGTGGAACTTCAACCACACTTCGTGATCAACCAGTTAACTGATAATTCAACCCAAAATAAATGTTGCATGGAGAGAATTCGAGTTATCCAGTTGAGATGGAGATTCCAAGACAGTGTACTATCAGTTGTTGCATATTCCAATGTGTAAAGGTGGTGCATGCAGTCAAAGGAAGGACCCTAGGGAATTGCGAATTCAATAGTTGGAAATTCCTAAATAATAGGGGCTAATTTCCCAAGGGAACAACACAAGGAAATAGGAGCTTAGAGGGCTTGAAAATTGCCTAAGTGTTGGCCAGAGTCAGTTAATCAAGCAGAGGATAGACTATACACTTGCAGGGTGTGCTCAGGCTTGAATAAGCATATGTATTTCATCTCTATTTCTGATTAATGCAATATAGATAGTAAGGAGTTTTGAGCGATTTCTTTCCCCTAGAGAAATTTTTGTGCATGTGTGATGTTTATTTTTGCATGTCTATGATTTGTGTTCTAAATGGTGAATTAACTTCCGCAGATCAGTAGAGTAGCTTCAAGTCTTGTGATTTAGTAAATTCCATGAGCAATATTGAATCTACACATTAATTTCTACATGAAATCAGAGTTGGAATCACTGTAGAGCAGAGATTTCAAAGTTTACATTGCAAGAGGTTCAAATTTGCAGATCAGTGTTGCAGGTTTTCTTCAGGAATGAGAAGATGGCTTTCAATGGGCTAAGGTTCCAGTATGCCCTTGAGGGAAGCTAGAATTATGTTTCATTGAAGAAGCACATGGCGGAAATACTGGAGGATAATGGGTTGAAGGAATTCATTGATAATGATATTTCGAAACCAACAACATTTGATGCTAAGGATCTAGCAGAATGGAAGAAGTGTGTAGCCAAGGTGAGGAGAATCATATTGGATGGAGTACAAGACCATATTGTCTCAAATGTCCATGGGAAAGAGACTCCATATGCAATGTGGCAAGCACTCACAGATTTGTTCCAATATAGTAGTGACCACAGGAAATTGGCACTCAAGGACAAACTTCGAAATATCAAGATGCAAAGGAATGAGACCATCCCACAATACCTGAGCAGGTTCACACAATGTCGTGATGAACTTGGACAAGTCAGTGTTATTATAGTAGAGGATTATTTGGTGAGCCTAGCCCTTCTAAGCCTTCCCAAGATCTGGCACATCTACAAAAATTCGATGAATGGGAGGGATAAACTACCAAATTGAGAATGCCTATGGTCCGATTTGGTATAGGAGGAAATAAGGCAGAATACCAGAGATGGGACTTCACCCAAGGAAGAGGATGAGGAGAACTATGCCTTGGTTGGAAAGGCAAAGAAAGGGAAAGGGAAGTAATCCCAATCCAAAGCATAATCTAGTCAAGGGGGCAAGAAGAAAGACTTGTCCAGAATCAAGTACTTTCATTGTCATGAATTTGGGCATTATGCCACAAAGTGTCCATACAAGAAGACAAGAAAGAAGACCTTAGGAGGAGTCGCAAGTGAAGCTTTGGCTTTGCAATTCGAGCTTGATTTTACTCTCATTGCATGCATGGCCAACATAGTGATGGGAAATGTGTGGTACCTGGACAACAGTGCCTTGTTCCATATGAAGGGGAACAAATATTTTTTCAGTTCTTTGGAGGAGAAGGATCTCTAGATGCACATCAAGATGAGAGATGATGGAACGTTTAATGTGACCGAGATTGGTACAATCACCTTTTAGAGGGAGTCGGGATACCCTCTCAAGCTTAAGGATGTGATGCTTGTTCTGGGTCTAAAGAAGAATCTTGTCTCCATTGAAGTTTTGGAAGATCGTGGTTACGATGTGATCTTCAAAAAAGGAAAGGAATTCCTAAGACACATAGCCATGGGATAGGTGAAGAAAATCAAGGTTCGTGTGAATAACCTATATAAGCTAGATGTGGAGGATTGTGTTGCATTTAGCACAAAGGTGGAGAAGGTTCAGAGTTGCGATGTCGACGAACTTTGGCATAGAATACTTGTCCATTTGCATCATGGCGCTTTGAAGATCATGCAATATATTACCACAAGCCTCCCTAAAGAAGCACTGGAGCAGCAGAATACATGCAAAGGGTGTACTTTGGGTAAGGAAAAAGCACATGCAATCCTTCAAAGGATCCACTCTAATGTTTGTGGACCTATCTCGACAACCTCCACTTCGAGGCACAAATACTTTGTCATCTTTATTGATGACTTCTCTTAGAAGTGCTAGATCTTCTTCATACAAAAGAAGGATGAGACTTTCTCCAAGTTCTTAGAGTTCAAGGCACTGGTGGAGAAAGAAACAGGCAAGAAGGTGAATGCTCTCAGGAGTGATAATGGAGGTGAGTATGTGTATAATAAGTTTAAAAATATTTGTGCAAAAGAAGGCATTCGACAAGAGTTGACAAAACCCCACAACCCATAGCAAAATGGGGTAGCTGAGAGTAAGAACTGTAGCATTGTGGGAGAAACATGGGCGATGTTACATGACCAAAGCCTACCTCTGCACTCGTGGGCTGAAGCATGCATCACAATGGTCTATTTGCAGAACATGAGTCCTCATCATAGTCTTGGCATGATCACACTAGAGGAGGATTTATCAGGGAGGAAGTCAGATGTGTCACACTTTAGGATCTCTGGAGCCACTATTTATTGCCATGTCTCCAAAGAGTCAAGGAATAAGTTAGAGTCAACAAAAAAATTGGGGGTATCTGTGGGTTACACAGAAACTCCCCACAACTACCATGTGTATCTTTCATCCCTCAGAATGACAGTTTTGCGAAGGGATGTCAAATTTTATGAAGACAAAGCCATGCAGTGCTCTCTTGAGAGGGAGATTTAGATCCCACCAGAGGAGGAGATTTTAGCTCCAAAGGAGGAGTCTCTGGATGTTTTGGAGCAAACTCAAGTTGAGGAGCATAGAGTGGAGACAGCTACTCAAGCAAAATCATCCAAAGAAGGTAGGAAGAGAACCAGGGAAGCTGAGAGACTTTTGTAGGATGTGAGCGAGAATGTGGGTGCTCCTTCAAATTAGCGCAGGCAGAGAAGATCACCAGATTGGTACACTGACTACATGGCTCTAATGATTGAGCTAGTAGAGACTGAGCCATCCTCTTTCAGGGAAGCATTAGAGCAACCAGTATGGGTTGATGCAATGGTGGAGGAGTATGAATCCATTGTAAAGAACAATGTTTGGGAAGTGGTCCCAAGGCCAATAGACAAATTAGTTTTGGGTTTGAGATGGATCTTCAAGGTGAAGCATGCAGTAGACGGGAATGTAGAAACTTACAAGGCCATATTTGTGGCCAAGGGGTACTCTCAGATTGAGGGGATTAACTATGAGGAGACCTTTTCTCATGTAGCAAGGTACTCATCCATCAGTTCAATACTTGATTTGGCTACACAGATGGGGTGGAAGATCCACTAGATGGGTGTGAAAAAAATATTCCTTGATGGATTTATTGAGGAGGAGGTGTATATCAAGAAACTAGAAGTCTTCAAAACTTTTGATCGAGAGTCTCATGTGTGCATAGTCAAACAAGAATTGTATGGTCTCAAGCAAGCACTTGTGCTTGGTACACCATGATCAATAGCTATCTCACTAGTTTGGGCTTCACCAAAAGTGAAGCAGATGAAAACCTCTATCATATTTTGGTAGAAGGTAAATTGTTGATTATTGTTTTATATGTTGTTGACTTGATCTTGACTGGTGATGAGAAAATGATCAAATCTTGCAAGGAGGACCTTGCAAGATAGTTTGAGATGAAGGGCATGGTCTCATGCACTACTTCCTTGGATCAGAAGTATGGCAAGGTGATGGGGAACTATTTGTCTCTCAGGGAAAGTATGCCAATGAGATAATTTAGAGGTTTCACATGGACAAGTGAAGACCCATGGAGGCTCCTCTAGCGGTCAACTAGAGGAAAGAGGATACCAATTCAAGTGAGGAAGTGGATGTGTCTATTTACCAAATAGTTGGTGGTTTCACTCATGTATCTTGTGAACACGTGACCAAACATGTGCTTTGTAGTCAAACAACTGAGCCAAGCTATGGTTAGTCCAACCAAACTATTTTTGAGGGAAGCTAAGCATGTTCTACCATACCTCAAAGGCACTACCCAGTTTGGAATATGGTAAAGATGGGAAAGGGAGTGAAACTATGTGGCTTCACCAATGAAAATTGGGCGGGAATTCCATCAGAATGAACGAATACATTAGGTGGAATTTTCATTGTTGGGTCTGTGACGTTTTCTTAGTACAGCATGAAGTAGAGATCATTGTCACTCAGCTCAGTAGAAGCAGAATACATGGTTGTAAGTCAAGCAGCATGGGAGGCGATCTGGAGGAGAAAGATACTTGTTGGCTTGTTTGGTTAGATGATGTATCCTACTGTGATTTACTATGATAATCAGAGTTGTAACAAACTCTCTGAAAATATTGTTTTTGATGATCGATCCAAGAATATTGATATCATGTATCACCATCTAAGGGATTGTGTGCAAAGGTAGATTATGTTGTTGCAGTACATTCTGATAGAGGAACAAGATGCTGATATTTTAACAAAGGCCTTGTCAAGAGGGAAGTTCGAGTTCTAGAGGTGCAGGATAGGGGAGGTTGATAATCCATTTCTTACTAAGAGGGAGTGTTGAAAATGCAACAATAAAATCTCAGTTTGACTTTTCTTTGGTCAAACTAGAGAAAATTTGCATTTCTATTTTAGCAGAAATCTTGGAGGTTGTTAACTGAGGTGACATGAAACTTGTCACTCAATTAACTCAGTTAATTCAATTTGGGGAAGCTTGAGTTAAGTTCAGTATGTTTGATTGCTAATTTGTAGCAATCTATTTCAATTAATTTGATTTATTGTCACTTTAACTAGTTCTAACTATTAGAAGAACTAGTGGAAGTAAAGTTGTGGAAGTGGAACTTCAACCACACACAATGATCAACCATTTAACTGATCAATCAACACAAAATAATTGTTACATGCAGAGAATTCGAGTTACCCAGTTGAGATGGATATTCCAAGGCAGTGTACTATTAGTTGTAGCATATTCCAATGTGTATAGGTTGTGCATGCAGTCAAAGGAAGGACCCTAGGAATTGCACAATTCAATAGTGGGAAATTCCTAAATATTAGGGGCCAATTTCCCAAGGGAACAATGCAACGAAATAGGAGCTTAGAGGGATTTAAAATTGGATAAGTGTTGGACAGAGTCAAACAGTCAAAAAGAGGGATAGACTATACAGTTGCAGGGTGTGCTAAGGCTTGAGCATGCATATGTATTTCATCTCTATTATCTCATTAATACAATATAGATATTAAGGGGTTTTAAGTAGTTTCTTTCCCTTAGATAAATATATGTGCACGTGTGATGTTTCCTTTTGCATGCCTATGATTTGTGTCCTAGATGGTGAATTAACTTTCGTAGGTCAATAGAGTAGCTTCAAGTCTTGTGATTTAGTATATTTCATGAGCAGTATTGAATCTACACACTAATTTCTACATCTTTGAGCCTTTATTTCCCCCTTCATTTATTTTGTTAGAGATTGAGATTCTTATTTTTGCGGTTTGACAATTAAACCCTTAACATGATCAATGACTTCATTTTCTATGAGGATCAAATATGTCCTCTTTTTCCATGCAAGATAGTTTGTTGACCCAAACAATTTATTGCTTTCCTTGCAAAATGAAGTCATTTTGATAGCAGATTTAGACATAAATATAGAGATACTTACTTGTCAAGTGAAGATGCCTCCCATTGGTGTTATCTTCAACTTGATGCCTTTCTTAATAATGTGAATGATAGAAGATGTATTTCTTCAAAGAGAGGGAGATCGCCTTAATTATTTGATGATGATGATAATGCCTATTTTTGCTTTCTTTGGATGTAGAGACTTCAAGAGGCCTCAATGTATATTCCTTCTTTGAGTGGAGGTAGGGTCCTTGAGATCTTCTTTGTGTGAGATTCTTAAGAATGCTTCAAGTGTAGAACCTTTCTTCAAATGAGCTAGGGTTTTGAGGTCTTCTTCTCTTTGAGATGTGATGATCCTTGTGTATAATTTCCCAATGTAGATCACCTGATAATGCAATATACTAAAGAAAAATACTTGATCTACTTCTACAAAAAAACTTGCGGAAGCTTAATCGATTTTGAGCAAGATCAAATAGAACACTTCTAACAGAGAATGAGACATCAATCACACATGAACACAGAAGAATACTCTAGGGAAAGCCTCAGCTAAAAGCCTCGCTATCTGTATTATCATACAAGTGGAAATATTTCTGGATTACACAAAGCTTTAGCTCACAAGCTATCCAGATCACAGTACAATCCCTCAAAATTCTGCTCATAGACTGAATAGACACAACATATGCCTTCCTTCAGTCCTCCAAGCCTCCTATTTCCTTACGTAGTTTCTCCTGGGTCCTCTGGCTGCCACTTGTGTGAATTCACCTCTCACACAACTCACCAAACTCAGAAATAACTGCGCAATCCTCAAGGAATGAATTCCTATTGCATGCAAGAGATATCCTCATGGGAATATTCCTGCAACTGATAGTACATTGTCCCTTCCTCTGATCTCAACTGCGTCTCTAACTGAACTGACATGCATGAGTTAATTATGAGAGAATATTCAATTATCTGAAGTACACTAGTTATATGCATGCATGCATTAACTAACTGAACTCACAATCAGTTCCACAAATTGTTGGAACTAATCTAACTAGACTTAACGCAGTTAACTGAGCTAACTAGTTACAACTCAAAGTACAACTCATCTTGATCTCCTTAATTAAGGGATAACTTCCTCAATCAAAGGGGTAATTGTTGCATGTCTTCACATAGACTTCATGTTTGATTTTCTCCAACTAATTAACTCAAGATGAATTAATTAATTATTTTTCAAACAACTGCTAAGATCAAATTTGAATATTAATTCTCAATTTTAGTTCAGGGACTAACTAAAATTGGAATGTATCCCGAAATGCTATTTTTAGCATTTCTATATTTATCATTTCTTCTTGGTATTTTCAACACTCCCTCTCAACAAGAAAGGGATTATCTGTCAACTTGATCCTGTCTCTATGGAACTCGAACTTTCATTTTGACAATGCCTTAGTCAAAATATCTGCATCCTGCTCCTCGGTCGAAACATACTGCAACAACATGATCCTATTCACCACACAATCTTGAAGATGATGATACCAGATATCGATGTGCTTGAACCTGTCATGAAATACTGGATTCTTAGAGAGTTTGATACAACTTTGATTATCGCAATAGATCAGAGTTGGATCCATCCTTTGATAAAACAATCCAACTAGAATTTTCTGCATCCAAATGGCCTCACATGCTGCCTGACTGGAATCCATGTATTCAACCTCTATTGAGCTAAGTGCAATTGAACTATGTTTCCTGCTGTACCAAGAAACTGCAGTTGAACCAAGATTAAAATTCCTCCTGAAGTGCTCTTCCGATCTGATGGACTCCCTGCCCAATCTGTGTCTGTGAAGCCTTGAAGCTTCACTCCCTCTATCCGTCTGTACCATACTCCATACTGAGATGTGCCTCTGAGACATCTTAGCACATGCTTCACTGCCTTCCATAACAGCTTGGTAGGTTGAACCATAGCTTGACTCAGTTGGTTCATTGCAAAGCATAAATCTGGTCGTGTGTTCACTAAATACATCAATGAACCCACAAGCTACCGATAAACAGTAGCAACTACTACCTCACCTGAAGTAGCATCCTCCTTCCTCCAGTTACCTGCTAGAGGAGTCTGCATGGGCTTGCACTTCTCCATGTGGAATCTCCTGAGTATCTCATTGGCATACTTGCCTTGAGACACAAACACTTCCCCATCCTTCTGCCACACTTCCATGCCTATAAAGTAGTGCATGAGAGCCATGTCTTTCATCTTGAACTCTCTTGCAAGGTCCTCCTTGTAAGACTTGATCAAATAATCATCACTTGTCAATATCGGATCATCAACATAAAGAACAATTATCAATGGCTTACCTTCTACCATGATGTGGTAAAGGTTTGCATCTGCTTCACTCTTTGTGAAGCCCAACTCAGTGAAATAGTTGTTGATCTTGGTGTACCAAGCACAAGGTGCTTGTTTCAGCCCGTAGAAAGCTCTCTTAAGTCAGCACACATGTGACTCATGATCGAAGGTCTCAAAACCTTCTGGCTGCTCTATGCACACCTCTTCCTCAATCTTGCCATTGAGGAATGCAGTCTTCACATCCATCTGATGGATCTTCCAACCCATCTGTGCTGATAGTGCCAACATCAATCTGATAGATGAATACCTTGCTACAGGATCAAAAGTCTCATCATAGTCGATCCCCTCAACCTGTGAGAAACTATAGGCAACAAACCTTGCCTTGTAGTTCTCCACACTACCATCAGCTGCTTGCTTTACCTTGTAAATCCATCGAGAACTCACCACTGACTTGTCCTCCAGTCTTGGAACAACATCCCAAACACTGTTCCGAACTATGGAGTCATACTCCTCCACCATAGCATCAACCTAGACTAGTTGTTGCACTGCTTCCTCGAAGGAAGATGGTTCGATCTCTATACATTCCCCAACCAGGGCCATGTAACTAGTGTACCGCTCGGGTGACCTCCTCTCTCTGCATTGAGAAGATGTCTGTCCCACCTTCTCTCTCGCATCCATCATCAATCTGTCAGCTTCCCTTGAGCATTTTTTCCCATCTTTGGAAGACTCTGCATGAGTGGATGTCTCCACTCTTAGATCCTCTACAAGCAGATGCTCCACATCAGTCTGAGGCTCCTCCTCCTTAGGAACCAAAATTTCCTCCTCTACATGCAACTTGAGCTCCCTCTCAAGGGATACTCGCATGGCCTTCTGCTCATCAAACTTCAGATCTTTGCGTACCACTGTCCTCTGACTGGTAGGCAAGAACACCTGATAGTTGTAGGGTGTATCAGTGTACCCCGCAAGTATCCCCAACTCAGTTGTTGGCTCTAGCTTCTTCCGGGCATCTTTGGTCACATGGAAATAAACCGATGATCCAAAGATCCTGAAGTGACTCACATCTGGTCTCTTCCCGGAGAAGACCTCCATTGGTGTCTTCATCCCCAGTATACGATGTGGGCTTCTATTATGCAAGTATACTGTTGTATTGCATGCCTCAACCCACAAATGAAGTGGTAGGCCTTGGTCATGCAGCATCACCCGAGCTGCTCCCATAATCATTTTGTTCTTCCTTTCGGCCACCCAATTCTGTTGTGGGTTATGGGGTGCCGTCAACTCCCGTTTAATTCTTTTTGCTGCACAAAAGTCCTTAAACTGTTGAGAGACATACTCTCCACCATTGTCACTTCGCAAGGCCCTTATTTTCTTTCTAGATTCTTTCTCAACTAAGGCTTTGAACTCACAAAACCTTGAGAAGGTTTGATCCTTCTTCTGCATGAAGTAGATCCAACATCTACGAGAAAAATCATCAATGAAAATAACATAGTACCTTTATTTAGCGGTGGAGGCTGTTGAGAATGGTCCACACACATATGTATGAACTCGCTCCATAATTGCTCCAGCTCGACTGTCTCGATCCTGAAAGGAAGATTTTGCATACTTACCCAAGGTATAACCTTTGCATGTATCCACTTGCTCTAGTTTACCCTTGGGAAGTCCGGTAGAATTTTTTTGCATGATATTCAATGCCCCATGGTGCAAGTGGCCCAATATTCTATGCCATAGCTCGCCAATATCTTGGCTTTGCACCAACTCTGCTTTGGAACTCAATGCAACATAGTCGTCTACCTCCAGCTTGTAGAGATTATTTGCTCGAATCCCAATCCTCTTGGTCTGTCTAGTGCCGACATGCCTGAGGAATGCCTTTCCTTTACTAAAGACTACATCATAGCTTTTGTCTTCCAACATAGTGATGGATACCAGGTTCTTCTTCAGTCCAGGCACATACTTTACATCAGTCAGGGTGAGAGGAGCTCCATGCTCCCTTTGAAACACAACTGTGCCTTCACCTGAAACACGATACATTCCATCATCGCCCATCTCTATGCGCATCTGGAGGTCCTTCTCCTCCAAGGTACTGAATAAACTCTTGTCGCCGGTCATGTGGAATGAGGTTCCACTATCCAGGTACCAAACACAACCCACCATCGATGAAACCATGCGTGCAATGAGGGTGAAATCCAATTCGAACTGTGAGGCCAGTGTCTCACCATCTGATCCTTTTGAGGATCCCTTCTTGGATTTCTTCTGTGGACAATTCGTAGCATAATGGCCTACCTTATGACAATGAAAGCATCACACTTTCGATTTGTCAATCTTCTTCCCACCATGGGAAGAACTTGATTTGGAATGGGAAGCCTTCCCTTTCCCTTTCCTCGCCTTACTCGCTAAGGATATATTTTCTTCATCATCATGCTTTGATGAAGAACCATCTCTGGTGCTTCTCCTTATCTCCTCCTACATTAGATCCGACCACAGTCGTTCCCAATATGCAGTTGCTCTCTTCCATTTACTAAGTCTTGGTATCTATGCCAGCTCTTAGGAAGATCGAGGAGAGCAAGACTCACCATGTCATCATCACCTGTCATGATTCCTACACTTCCAAGCTCATCCCTACAGGCGGTGAGCTTGTTCAGATATGTAGAGATCGTGTCGCCCTTTTCACACTTGATTTTCTGAAGCTTGTCTTTCAGCGCCAGCTTCCTCTGGTCGCTGCTGTTCTGATATAGATCCTTCAATGTTTTCCACATTGAAAATGGTGTCTCCTTCCCATGGAGACTCGAGACAATGTGCTCTTGAACTCCCTCCGGAAGAATCCTCCTCACTCTAGCCACACATTTCTTCCATTCCACCAATTCTTGGGCATTAGTAGTTGCTAGCTTGGGGACTTCTTGATCAATGAAGTCCTTCAAACTGTTGTCCTCTAATACCACTTCCATGCGATCCTTCCAGGCTATATAATTCGCGCTGCCATCTAGGGCATACTTGTGTCTCAAACCATTGAACACCATTGGTGAAATTTGAGATGTGATAAGAATTTGATTTCTATAATCAAGAACTTCCAAATTTGAACTTCTCCCTTCTTTGTATACTGTTCTTCGATTTGATCACCTTTGTTCTGATACCATGTAGAATTTCCCACTGTAAATCACCAGATAATGCAATATACTAAAGCAAAATACTTAATCTACTTCTACAAACAAACTTGTGGAAGCTTAATTGATTTTGAGCAAGATCGAATAGAACACGTATAACAGAGAATGAGAAATCAATCACACATGAACATAGAAGAATACTCTGGGGAAAGCCTTAGCTAAAAACCCCACTATCTGTATTATCATACAAGTGGAAATATCTTTGGATTACACAAAGCTTTAGCTCACAAGCTATCCATCTCTCAGTACAAACCCTCAAAATGTTTCTCATAGACTGAATAGACACAACATATGCCTTCCTTCAATCCTCCAAGCCTCCTATTTCCTTGCGCAGTTTCTCCTGGGTCCTCTAACTGCCACCTGTGTGAATTCACCTCTCACACAACTCACCAAACTCAAAAATAACTGCACAATCCTCAAGGAATGAATTCCTTCTGCATGCAAGAGATATCCTCATGGGAATATTCCTACAACTGATAGTACACTGTCCCTTCCTTTGATCTCAACTGGGTCTTTGACTGAACTGACATGCATGAGTTATTTATGAGAGAATATTTAGTTATCTGAAGTACCCTAGTTATATGCATACACGCATTAACTAACTGAACTCACAATCAGTTCCGCAAACTGTTGGAACTAATCTAACTTGACTTAACTCAGTTAACTGAGTTAACTAGTTACAACTCATCTTGATCTCCTTAATTAAGGGATAAATGTTGCATGTCTTCACATAGACTTCATGTTTGATTTTCTCCAACTAATTAACTCAAGATGAATTAATTAATTATTTTTCAAACAGCTGCTAAGATCAAATTCGAATTTTAATTCTCAATTTTAGTTCAGGTACTAACTAAAATTGGAATGTATCCTGAAATGTTATTTATAGCAATGCTATTTTTAGCATTTCTATATTTAGCATTTCTTGTTGCTATTTTCAACAACTTGAAATATGATGAATGGTCCTCCTTGATGATCCTTAGATTGTTTTGGTATTCTTGATGGTTCAATGTCCTCTTTGATACCTTGACCTTTCTTGATACTCCTTTTGATGGCCTTTCTTCAAGCTTCCTTTCCTTGATGTAATCACCATAGCTTTGATACCATTTTGAGAAATCAAGGGGCGGCAAGATAGGTGATTTCTCTTACTTTGATAATTGCTTGTGATGTCATTTTACTTAACTTGATTAGATTCTTATTTCTTTGAGCATTATTGTGTTCTTATCATCAAACAAATACCAAACCATAAAGAATAATGAGACAAGAGGACACAAGATGTAGGTAATCAGCCAGGGCCAAAACCTCTCCAACTGAGAGGAAAATGCACAAATATTCTTCTCTTCTTATAGACCTTCAATTAGTGAATTCCAAGACCTATGAACCTTGAATAAGACCCTCCAAGACCAATTAAAATCTTACCCGCTTTCTAACAACTTCTGCAATTTCGATCCCCAATAAATTCTTCTGCAACTTTGACCTCCCAACAGATTCTTGTACAACTTCAACCTACCCAACAAATTATTCTACATAAACCCTAGCCTTGGCACATGTGGAGATTATGATAGTTTCTTCCTCCTTTCCTCTTTGCTTGATTTGATTCTCTCTCCTAGAGAACTCAACTTGTAAAGTGTCCTTGATGACGCCCTAACTCAACTTTTGCAACTCAACGTCTTCTGCTGCAATAAGTTCCCTAATCCTTTGGCACGTATGAAGAGAAGTAGCCCAAAACCAATCCAAAAATCTTGTCATTTTCTTCTTTCTTCGTCCTTCTTTTCTTTGTACCTTTCTTTCTCTTGTGATCGAACTTGAGTGAATGAGTTGAGTGCCAAAAGTGAGATCAAAGTATTTTTTATATATAGGCTTTCTGCTTGGTCAAAGTGAACCCTTGAGGCTGACTTGTCTACTTGAGTAGGCCTATTTGATATTTATAGCATGAGGAGGTCTTGGAGGGTCTTTTAACTTGATTTTAACTTAAATAATTTCCCTTTACAATATGTAACATGCCCAAGAAGGGTCTTTCATACATGATAATGACTCTCTTGACTTGCAGACTCAACGACAAGCCCTATCAGCTCTCAATGGGAGCTTGAACTATAAAATAAATTTTCTTGAGCATGAAACCCATGCCTCAAGAATAACAATCCCTATATTTCATCTAGTTTTAAATTGAAAATAAGCAGATAATAAAACTTCCCTTATTATTTATTTATTTCCATAGTTTAAGTTTAATAATTTAAAAAATTTCTACTTAGTTTTTATTAATCTAGATATATAAATAAATCAGTTTAGTATTATAAGCATTTATATTTAGAAAACAAGTCAACTAATTAATTGATTAATTGATAAGCATTTAATTTTTAATCTTTATTTATCCCATTATATATTTCTTTCATTTAATATAAATAATTTTAACAAATGTAATACAATTAATTTATTAATAATAAACTTATATATATAATTTTATCCAGTTTATCCATAATATCTCATATATAAATATTAATATGAATTTATGTATTTTTGTTTTTTAAAAGAAAACAATACATATTTGACTTAGTAATCAAAATTAATGAACTAATTAGTTATTTAATTAATAAACAATAAGGATTTTATCCTAGAAATATATAGTTATTTATTTTAAATTATAAATAAAAAAAGTTGATATTAAATTACTTATTAATGTTAATAGTTCTTAGTCATAATTTTAAAACTAATATAAGTAGTGATATTTAGTTACATATATATTTAAATAAAATAAATAGATTAACAAATTAACTAATTAAATTAACTAAATTTTACCTAACTCTTGGTCACAGTCAATTAGTTGTTGCTCAACCAATTATAGCCATTTCCTTTTGGTCAAAAGTAGTTGTTCCTTTCTAGCCGTTTGAATAATTGGTCTCTCTATTTAACTTGTTGTCTTGATTTGGTTCTTCATCTTGTCCTGATGATGAACCACACTTGCTGGTTCGAAACACGTCGACAAATGAATTTTGATGTGATTATCGCCAAAAACCTGTCTTAAAATAATAATAATAAATTTATTTTTCTCATTACATCAAATACATAAAATCATGAATATATATAATTATGAAGACCGAACCTAGTTACATATTTCAATACACACCCCCAAGGTAAAATTCCACTAGTCCCCAATTCCCCTGCAATAAACTCTCCTAGTAGTGCCACACAACTAGTCCCAACATCATGCAACAAAAACCTCCTCCCCAAAACAGAGCCTCCACTTACGTCCACGACTTCCATTACCCAACCAATCGAGACACCCCTTATGAATCAACCCAAATCAGTCTCCCTACTACCAATACACCCCTATGGCACCACTTCTCCTTCCCCTAGTTGCAAATACCTATGCCACATGTCGCCTCAATCTGACCCTCACCTTCTTTCTCTGCCCCTTCCTCCTATCAGGGTCATTAGTGATAGACACAACGACATAAAACCTAAACCAAAATAACTATAGGCCAAATAACCACAATGCCCAAAGCTACAACCCAATAAAACCATCACAATCCAAAAATGGGGGTGGCCAATGAAATTTGGGCACCAAGGCGACCCGCCATTCGGTACAATTCTTTCAGTCACCCCAACACGTACCCCATAGTCTAACTTTAACACAAATTTCCAATGAATAGAACCTACAGAGAATAGACGAAGTAGAATTACCTATGAACAAGCTTGAATTGTTGTGTCGGTGCCTCTACTAAGTTTTAGGTGAAGTTGACTCTATTTTCCGGCCAATGTCACAAGCTTGGGTCCTAAGTGGTCGTTTGCATTACCTTCTCAACCACCACCCCGCCAAACTCTTCTCCTCCATTGATTGCATACACCACCGAGACACCAATGAATGAGAGTGGATCCCCTGTATGACCTCCCCTCACTTTTGAACAACCGCCACCCCGCCAAACTCTTCCCCTCCATTGATTGCATACACCAATGAATGAGAGTGGCTCCCCTGTATGACCTCCCCTCACTTTTGAACAACCTCCACCCCACCAAACTCTTCCCCTCCATTGATTGCATACACCATCGAGACACCAATGAATGAGAGTGGCTCCCTTGTATGACCTCCCCTCACTTTTGAACATACACCACCCCTGAAAGACCTTTCCCTCATCTCTGTTCCCTAGCAAATACCTTCTAACAACCATACCAAATGAGATATATCAAGGAATTCCTCCAGAAGGTTCGACCTCATGGTGCCATATGGGACTTCTTTGTGACACTTCCTCATATTCAATTACATGTGGGATGAGAATTAATGCTCACGTCTTGGGCATTCATTCAAGCATCTGACACCCCCATCAAGGAGATAGTTTTAATTTTTTACTTAATGTTGAATTTTTTTAATCATTTTTAAATGTTATATTTAATGGTATATATTAGTACTTTTTTTTTTTTTCAATTTATCATACTTTAAGTTAAGATTTACATTATAAGTGTATATTTCACACTAATATATATATATATATGTGTGTGTGTGTGCGCACGCGTGTGCATTTTAATTCTAGATTTACCAAGTGCCAAGAGGGATCAAATCTCTTGAGGTGAGAACCTCTTTTAGAATGAAAACAAATTTGATCCCTCTCAAGGCTTGATAGATATGGAGTTAAGATGGATCTAAACAAGTCTTTTCATATATTTCATGCTTATATTTCAAATTACAAATGTATATTTCACATTATATCTATCTATATATATCTATATATATATATATATTATATGAGCCTAGATGCATTTTAATTCTCGATTTACTAAGTGCCAAGAAAGATCAAATCTCTTGAGATGCAAACTTCTTTTAGAGTGAAAACAGATTTGATCCCTCCCAATGTTTGATAGATATGGATCTGAGAATTACATAAATTAAATGAAAATATTTGATAAATTAATATATACATGTGAAATATAGATAGATATAAGATGGTTGGAGAGGTTTGAGAATGGCGAAGGATGCGAGGGTTTCACATGTCTGCAACTATTTTCTCCTCGTTGTAGTGAGGCATGGCCCTACTACTAGGCTAGATCTTGATACATGGCGAGGCTTTTGATCTATGAAGCATCTTGTTTGCGACGAGCACACCCCTCTCCCACCGTTGATCGCACAGGAACGACTTCTGATTCAAGGCAAAGTTTGTAAGCTCGTTGAGGGTCTATGTTGAAACACTGCGTCTCGCAAATTCCTGCCTACATTTGTTGAGGGGCCCAGAGAATATCAAGCTACAATGCACATGATGATCCGTATTTTTATTGGGCTCTTGGATAGCAAAAGTCCCAATGTTACAGTTGTGGCCACCTACCGTCCCACCTCTGCCGCACTAGATCATGAGGAACCCAGATCCACCAGGCACAGATCTAATCGATCTAGACCAAAGATTGTGGGAGATCTCCACTAGGTGATCTTAAGCATGATAAATGAGCCAATCTCAACATGTCACAACGAATCTCATGAATTCCAATAGAGGAGTTTCGACATCAACATTCATGCCATATCTGACTCTTTTACCCCAAATTCAGACTCAACTCCCCCAATTGCAGCACTACTAGATCAATGCAGGGGTTCTGCAAATCGATCTGTCCTTTTTACTCTGCATCAATTATGGGAACGCAGTCCTAGGGAAGCAATATGCACACAACGTTCTGGGGAGGCGAATCGTTCACAACAGTGGGAGTTGTATTGCCTTGGGGCTGCACATAGCACTAGCTTGTGCAAGCTACGAGAGAGAGTAGACAATAACCTCGATCTTCAACAAGCAACAAGGGCTAGACGAGAATGTTGTTCTACAGGGAACAATCCACAGTTGGATCTTGAAGATCCCACGACAAAACCACTTGAAGGATCTCTGATCAATCTCTTGAAGGGAAATTTGTCTGTTTAAAGATTAGGTGTTGGGAGGAGATAAAATCTCTCAACCAAATGATTCAAGAAAAGATGGGCATACCAGCTAGTTTACAACTCCTGATTCATGCAGGGAAAGCATTGCAGGATGAATACACGCTACAAGATTATAACATCGGATGCAACTCAACCATCTTCCTTAATACAAGACTATTAGGAGGTTGTCTGGGGAAAAGCTCTAAAGGACCATCTACTTTCAAAGATGCAGTCAAAGGGAAGATGAATCCTAATAAATAATTAGAACAACAACCCACTACTCCTGGTCCCTACATTGTGGAGCAGATGACATAAATCCTAACTTTAACAATTACTCTGCCTGAGGTAAATGAGATCCATGATGAATTTTTTTCTAAAGTTGTGATATGCAGATTTAATGGGTTCTAGCCCAAATCGGAAGCCCTACGATAATGGATTTTCTCCACATGGACAGAAACAGTGACATACATTTATGCTCTAAAGGTTTCTTCATTGTCAAGTTCGACACAACTAAAGACAAGGAATATGCTTTACACGAAGGACCATGGTTTTGGGGCAATGCAGGTCTCTTAATGACACCACGGTTTCTAGATTTTGACGCACATACCATGGTGGTTTTCAAAATGCTAGTGTGGGTAAGATTATATAACCTACTTTTTCATTTTTGGCATCATAAAGTATTAGTAAGCATTGAAAATGCCCTTAGGAAATTTTTTTAAGTAGATGCAAATAGTCTTACTAAGGATATCTTCACCTTTGCCAGAATTTGTGTGGAAGTAGACCTTAGTAAAGGATTACTAGATCGCATATTGTTATATCACAACAATCAACAATGGTCCCAGCCCCTTGACTATGAGAATACGACCTTCAGATGTCGTATATGTCTTCAAACTGATCATCTTCAAAGTACCTACCCACAAAACAAACAAGAAAGGAAAAAAAGACAACCACAAAAGCCAAAAGGATGGCAATTTTCTGACACACAGGCAATTGAAACAGAAAAAGAAGAAACCAAAGAAAACACCACAAATAACAAAGCTCAAAATTCCTAGGACACCACGTAGAAGGACATATCAGAACTCAACTCAGCAATAGTTCCAATACCTTTTGAACAACAACAATAGATTGTGATGACTACCTTCGACAAAGAAGCAATTGGTACCAAACACACTCATACACTAGATGGCTCAGACTTAGACAAAGAATTCGACTCAAATATAAACGAGTCTCAAAAGACCATTGTATCATCCACACCTAACTCTAGCGGTTGGCGAAAAGTGGAAAAATATTAAGGTAGAAAAGAATAGAATAGGGTAACTCTCTAATGAGTTTCTTATTGATCTTGGTCAACAAGATCTGTTATTATACATATGCTTTGAGCATCT
Source organism: Pinus taeda (assembly GCA_000404065.3). Taxonomy (NCBI): domain Eukaryota; kingdom Viridiplantae; phylum Streptophyta; class Pinopsida; order Pinales; family Pinaceae; genus Pinus; species Pinus taeda. The sequence continues at coordinate 78,425 of APFE031405082.1, read as the reverse complement.
ACTATATGTAATTTTGTTCACTCTTTTCTAAATAAAATTGTGATTTTTCCTTGGTGTATATACATATACATATACATATATATATTAATAATACTAATATAATAATTAAATATAATTTTACCAATTTAAATATTTATGGCACATTAATAATATATTAATGATATATCAATAATATGTGAATGTAATATAATATAATATAACAAATGCTACATAGTAGCTAATACCTCCCGCTTAGTTTAGATATAGCTAAATTAGAGTAAAACAACAAGACAATTGCATTTATGCAAAAGAACGTAATAGTATTTGATGCATTTATTATTTATTATCTTTGTTTTTTTATGTTTACTTGATGTTACGGTGAAAGCATGGAGTTGGGTTACATTTTTTTGGCGAAAAGAGGACGTGTTTTGGTGAAAGAAAGATGCTCAATCGAGTTGTTGAGGTGCTTAAAAATAGCTCGATTGAGCTCCTACGTAACCCCAAGTTAGGAGCTCGATCAAGCTTTATGGCTCAATCCAGCCTTCAAGCAAGAAATTTTCAAATTTATGTAAACATCAATAATGATATGCAAACTTTAAAATTGTAATTATTTGATAGCTAAAAAAAAAGTAATTATTGATTACATTTGAATAGGAAATTAACAATGATGTGGATTAATTTCTCATTACATTTCTAGCGTTTTGTATATATTTGAAAAAAGATTATATATATGAGCACTAATATCCACTTGTTTAGGAAAAAAAAATGAGTGCAGTAGTTGTAATGGATGCAATGGCATCTATAGTTATAAATCTCTTTGAATCTATAAAATGTGATTGCACTCAATTTTGTCCTTAGTCTGCACAAGTGCAAAGTATATTTAGAAATTTTTACTCCTAACTTAGGTTTGCAATATATATTTTTAAAATAATAAAACATAAGGAAATCATAATTTTTTAAATATTATTTGACTAATTTGAATTTGAGTAATCTAGATTTAAATGTGTGTGTGAAATTATTCTTAAAATAATAATATTATAAAATTTAGTTTAGTTAAGTTTCTTGGTTTATTTATTTATTTATTATAATTTGATTTATTTTTATTAAAATTTCTACATAAAAGAAGTATAAAATGATTTAGTATAAAAATGTGTTATATTTAAAATCAAAATTTCGCTTAAAGAAAGTATTGAGAGGATTCATTTTTTTAGATAATTATGATAGCTCAATAGAGCTATAGGCTCGATCGAGCCTCTGTTTAACCATGTTAAGGGCTCAATCAATCAAGCTATTTGAAATTTGAATTTCAAATACTCGAACTATTGAGGACCTAAAAAATAGAGTTTTAGTTCCTCTTCTACATATTTCTCTGCAACACCATTTTGTACCCTAGCGGACTCTAAGCAAAATTTGTCCTTAAGTGGTGGAGTTGATCATGTTAGAATCGGGAGGGAACCCTCTATCCAATGTCATATGAGTTTGACATTTTGAAATTCATATGATATTTTTTATCTATTTTTTTTTAAAACATAATACTTGAAACATTTTTGAACAATTTCAAAGGGGATGAATAAAAAATCAATAACATTAAATAAACACAACGAAGAAATTTAAAAATACCACTATCTTCGTTTATAGTCCTCTTCAAAAAGATACTATTGGGTTTTTCAATTTATTTAAAGAGTTGAAAAGAACTTACCTGAACACATGTGTCTCCAAAAATTTAATTGAAATGTTACTTCGCCACATCGAAAAATAATAAAAAATATAATTTTGTATATATATATATATATGAAAAACTTAGTTCTCTCCGTGTAGATCATGCTTATCTATATATATATATATATATATTAAAAATTACACATTTTAGACTAAGTTATGGTACGTGAACGCACACATACCTCTTAAGTTTTGTTAAAATTTTGCAAGGACATATATTACATTTAATGGAAAATTGAGAGATTATACAACGCTAATTATTTTTGCAAAAAACATCATTAGGACAACAAAATAATTCTCCACATATTGTCTTTTTAATTCGAATCAAAATTCACAATTCTTATATAAATTTTGAGAATTGCAATTCGATAAAAGAAGAAAATTTTGAAATTTCATCGCCACATTTGGCCCAAAAGTGTAGCCCATCTTCATGCCGTTAGTAAATAAATTATTTTAATAAAGATGTGCTCAAGTGATCCTGACATAAAGATTTTATCGATAACTTATATTTCATTATCTTTAAAGTTAACTCTGCGTTAACTTGTTTCTAGAGTCTTCAAATTGTTGTTACTATTATTTGTAATTTTTCTTGTACAGAAAATAAGTTTTTTGTAATGTTCTTTCAAAAATAGTATGTTAGAGTCTCAAACCAAATTTTTTACTTGTCTAGATACCAAACACAAATTAGTTAGAAAATAATATGATGTTCTTAAATCATATAATTCAATGTTGAATGTTGAATGGATATGGAAGCTCTTTTACTAATATCAACACTTTCAAGAAAGACATAAAATTGTTCAATACGTTCAATTTAACAACTTAAAATGCTTCAATATTCAATAAGATAATCATGCTTGTTGCATAAGAAAGTAACATAATACTACATCTGAAAACAGTTAATTACTCATGTTACTTATACAATAGCTTGTTGGATGCAAAGTAATTGTTATCTTGATGTTTGAATCCTTGCATAATATAAACAAGTAATACATTACAACTAAGGGTATTATCATCAACTATAATTTTTAAATCAAATGAGACTTTTCAAAACATTAAATCTATTTATACATTTACAAACACATTTTGAATATCTAAAAATCACATTTTCACCAACAAATATATTTAATAATTAGATTACAATGTTCATATTATATATATAATATTTATTATTCACACTTTCATGTACTTGGCATATATATATATATAATATTATAATATTTATTATTTACCTATTTATGTAACTTGGCACTTTACCAAAAATACCATGATATCTTTAGTAGGGACTATCTAAGCCATTAAAGTTTGTAAAACTTTGTCCCTTCATATTGAAATTAAATTAAAAAAAAATGGGATATGAACAAAATATGCAATGGAGTGTTTTGTAGATTGAAGCACACTTTTGCCATAATGGATATTCTTATTTATTATAGTAAAATTAGAAATCTTAACTTTGTTATTATTAATTTTATTTTTATTTATTTTATTTATTTTTATTTTATTTTTTAATATAAATTTATAATGTTTTAACAAAAATTATAGATTATATATAAAAAAAAAATTAATTCTTTTTTATATTGAGATATATTTTATCAAAGGAACCTATTTTTTTAATAGATCTCAACTTTATCTTCAATCTCTTTTTCATGTATTTCAAATTCACAAAACAACACAATGTCCTCTTTGAACCTTCACTTTCACTCAAACACATCTTGGTTCACACACAACAAGTCTTCATTAAGTCTATGCTAAACTTCTATGAAATAGTGCCAAATCTAAAGAGACGAACACCTAATCTTTTTGTTATTTATAAATAGTGCAAACATGATAGTGTACAAATGCCAAATCCAAACAGACAAACACCTCAACTTTTTGTTATTTATAAAATGGTGTAATTACTAGTTATTAATATTTAATCCATGTATCATTGTCACATTACTTTCTCTGAGTGATCCAAAGAATAGGGAATATGGCCATGATAGGACATAGTTTCTACAATCTAACATAACAACTTAGTAACCTGAAATATTCATGCATTTATTGTTACCCCAAATTCACAATATGCATACTTCATCAAAATAACATGGTTGAGTGTATACATTCCACAATCACTTTGAGGTGTGTACCATCTTTTGCTTCCCATTTATTACCATTTCATATTTTTCTTTTGCTCGGTAAAAAACTCTTACATAGTAAAACAAAACTCTTAAAATATGTAGAAGGCAAAGATATGATAATTATAATATCACGAGATCTCTAGTTTCCTTTTAAATATCATATAATTTATTCACCATTGTCATCATATGATTTTCTATTTGGATAATAAATTCCCATTCATATCTTAAATGGAAAAACTATTGTGTTCCATAAATTATTTTTTAGAGCACCACAAACTTTTCAACACAACAAATTATGGGGATGTACATGCCTCATCATGCTTATATTATTATTAGTCCAAGTACATATAATTACAAACTACACTCATCGAGATACTAGGTAAATACTCGAACATTTTCCAAGACTAATACATTAAGTCAAACATGACATCAAATAATTGTTTACCAATACAATGTGTGACTCACATTACAATATGGTCTTGAATTTGTGATTATTCCACACAACTCACAAATTTACCTTGTTTATCCTCCATCATTATTTCACGTCAATTATTTCCACAAGACTTTCATGTGCGCTATCACCAAATATCCTTCTATGCTATATCAAAGATCACATCCATGTCCTTCCTATTCTTGTTGCAATATCCTCATTCCTACTTGCTCGTGTTCGTTGTTTTGGTCGTCATTTGGATACATTGTCTCCACTTGGGCTTCATCATTGTACTTTAATCTACTTATATGAAAAATACTTTTTCATCTCTACCTACAAAAGACTGATAATTGATGTCCATGTACAAATAAATCCATTTATCAAAAATACATGGGTTCGATCGCTATATTTGCCAATTCTCTGGAAGTCCTTTTTACCTACATGGATCATCAACATGTTAAAACTCTCCCTTAATCATAACTTGGTTCCAAGCTTCTCGTACTCTTAGACTATTCTATCTCACATCCCACCCTTAATTTAAGACTCAACCTCTCTCATTCCATATCAAGCCAGCATATGAATACACTTACCACTCTTGTACCTACCTAATGGTTCATTCCACAACTTGATGTCACATCCTCTCTATACATAACAAGGATACACAATACATAGTTACAAGTGTTACCACATTAATGCATGTAGGCTTAAATGAATAACTTACAAAAGGCTTACACACACACACACATACAATTTGTTCAAACTTTATGTAAAAATTGATCATATAATTTTCATTGATTTTTTTATTCAACTTCAAGGTTGTTGAATTCAAACATAAAATCAAGCTATGGGGGCAAGAAAAGAAAGAGCACGAGAAAAATGTTAAAATGAAAAATAATGGCAAGGGATGTAAAGTAGGTAAACCAAATAATAGCTTGAGCTCTACCCTATCTTATATTACCAGTCGTCCTTGAGAGTATCCATGTTTATCATGCCTATCAAAGTAAAAGGAACTCTCCATGAAAATCCCAACCCTACTGTTACAATATAATCAATGAAGCTTGTTAAATAAGCTATTTGAAGAAAATAAAAAGGTAAATATGGGGACTTGGAATAATAATGGCAATGAAGGTAATTCAAACATTGCTAAGCACTCCATCTACAAAGGTAATCATGGAAAAATGGGTTATTCTAACATAACATAAAACTATAACCACAATCATGAAGAAAAAATGGGTCAACTTATTGTTACTTGATAACCAATGAAGCTTGTTTAACAAGCTATCTAAAGAAACAAAAAAGGTAAATCTAGGGGCTTGGAAGAACAATGGAAATGGAGGCAATTCAAGCATTACTAAGCACTCCATCTACAAAGGTGCTCAAGGAAAAATGAGTTATTCTAACCCAACATAAGACTATAACCCCGCTCATGAAGAAAACCCAAAATTATAACACCTTTCATGCCTAACTTCTAAAAGGTTCACCTAAGGAAATATTCCTCCCCTTAAGGTTGGAAGTGTTGAGAAATCAATATGCTTGTAGGTTAGAGTAGATTTCTCTTTCTTGATAATTACTTGTGAATGTGTTGGATTGCGTTGAGCATGAATACGAGTGATTCGGGAGACTTACTTGGTCCCTTGCTGGAAGAGGTAACACTATGTATGGAGGTTTTCCCCAGTGCTAGAAAAAGAATATCCCATTGACTCGTGATCTTGGTTAACTCATACAGAGATATGTTCACACGAGTCTTTTTCATGTCTTCAACAATGTTGTAGTCCAGAACAAGAAGACTCACTGAGATGTCCGCGGGTAGACTTGTGTTCGTGTTTTTAGGTGGGATGCTTTTGTCTTTGCTGCTCACGGTCATACTTTTTGCTATAGTTGTCTTCCTGGACTTGCTTTGAGATTTCTGTGTTGAGTTGACCAAACTGCTTTGAGAAGATGTTGTCTTACTTTTTCTTTCGGTATCTTAACCATAGTGGGGACCCCTTGGCTTCTCAAGTTATATCAATTATTTTTCTTTTGGGCCGGATGGTCACTCGGAGGCTCCTTCTCAGTGATTGTCTTTTGGGCAGTGCAAGCGCATTGATACATGTTGATTACATGCCCTTTACTTGGAGCTTCATAAGATGCAACAACTTCCTCTTTGTCTTCATCCTTAGGCCAAGCCTGCTCAATGGCCGCGAAGTGTTCAGTCAATTGTGTAGCCAGAGCGCTCATTCCTTGATTCCATCCTGGGCAAGTCCTTTCTAAGTGTATTTGATCCAAGTTGAACACAAGGTTAGAGCTCCACACAGATTTGGTCGAGTGGCTATTTTTGTTTCCTGAAGTCATATTCTTCCCATGCGTGAACTTGGGAGGCTTACTTCTCAGAGTTGTCTCGCTTGTCTGTTGTTTGAGTTCGGAGACTTTGGTTATCAAGGATTTGATGAGATGAGAAAGGCTCTCAATTTCACTTGCTTCCTTTTCCTTTGCCTTACACACAGTAGTCTGAGACATCCTACCCATGTCTTTAGACTCCTTAGTTGATTCGTCGTCCACAATGACTCCAATAGCGCACATGTCTTTCTCCACAACAATTTCCTCTTGGTAATTTTCCAATAGTGTTGGTTTCACAACTCGCTTGATGAACTGCACAATGATGGTCGACAGTGCAAACGTGTAGTAGTAAATAGTGATGGATTCATGAAGTTTGGTGTCTGCTGTGAACTTGTTCAAGATATGGTTAAACCTCTGGTTGAAATCTTTGACTTTTTCTTTTTACTCCATCTTGAGAGTACCCAACTCTTTTAGCAACATGGTGGGGCTTTTGTCTTCAACAAACTTGTCAAGGAAAATTCTCTTGAACACCCCCTAGTTCTGAATGGAGTTCACAGGAAGGTTGTGGTGCCATACAACTACTCTGCCATCCAAAGTACATGGAAACAGTCTACATGCAACGTCATCATAAGGTACCTCGAGTGTTTGCAGATGCGGGTAGAATGTGTCTAAGTGATATTCTACCTTCATTGTCTTGTCAGGGTCATACTTTAGTAACAACCTCTCTGCATGTCTTGTCATCTTGTGCAAGACACCCAGGAGTGCCAATGGGCCCTGGGTCATCCATTCCATATTTTTCTCAGCCACGTTGTCCTTTTCTTCAGAATCTAACGGTTCTACCTCTAAATCTGTTGGTTTGTCTTTGCCTCCACCTCCTCTATTGCCTTCCCCTCCACCTCCTGTTCCTCTTCATTTTCAACAACTTCTGCCATTACTTCAAGAGTGGCAAAAATTGCTTCTTCCAAAGATGAGACTACCACTCCTGTGGGAGTAGTCTTTTTCTTTTTCTGTGAAAAGGGAAGAGCGTGCACTCCTGGAATCAGTCCAACAACTTTAGAAAATTGACGGGTGATGGGATAGACATCGTGGATGTGTTGATACAAGATTTCTTACTCGAGCCTGGGAGGTGAGTAATGACTAACTTCAGAGTTGCGCATAGGGGATTGGGAGTGCGTGTTACTTCATTGACTTGATGATAGATGAGTGAGGTTGGTAGCACATTTAGCCATAAATTGCTAGTAGCCCTCCTTCTAGTGCTAGAAATGTTGACAGTGTTAGAGCCGCCAACATTCAAGGGATCTCCCCGGTATGAAGTCCCAACTAGACCTCACACCATTTGGTGTAGGAGTCTGATATGGTACGATGGCCTAGTTGCAATTATCTTAGAGATTTTCCTTATCTCTTGTTGTTCAACACATGAGAGTGTTATGCTTGTATCTTCAAAAAGCGAGGTGAGTATGCTTGGTGAGTGCGTAATGTAACTTGTGTTCGAGTTCTCTTACTACTAAGGGAGAGAGTAAAGTGAGCCTCTAAATGAGAGGTAATAGTACCACCCAGGGAGAGACACACACAAACAACAAGGGTCTGTACAACTTCTAGAGAAGTAGTCCATAATGGATGTGGCAGTCATTAAAACCAAAGTGAAAGGGAAAACACGTACACCATCCAACGAAGTAGTCCACACGGAGGTGACGGTCATTATAACCAGTAAACACAAATGGTTTGTCTAATGTCCTGCAGAGTAGTCCACAAGGACAAGACAATAATGATAAACAATACAACACATCTTCAATAATGTAAGTACTAAATAACCAAAAGTTCAACTATCTTAGTACATGTTAAGCAAACATGCATTACAAATGTTTAAAGTGTAGTCTTACAAACATCTACAAAACATGTGTGAAAACGTGTTGGACTTAACATGCTTATGAATTAAGAAAAATTCCCAAGACAAATATGTACACCATACATCAATAACCCTAGCAGCGAGGCATTGGAGCCACTCCTTGCTCCTCAAGGAACATACTACAACTCTCAAGGCTATGTGGGAGGAGCCAAGGTGAAAAGTCTTTGCTCATACGATGGGAGGGGTATATATAGCCAAGGTTGATGCTTGACCCTTGTGACTCTTGGACTACCCTCGTGACTGTTCAAATTCCCATGACTTTTCAACTAACATGACTCTTCAACTTCTTGTGTGCATCCATTGGACTTCAATTCACATTACATTCAGTTAAAAGGGATATGGCCCATAGTGGTGATGTGCGCAAGACAAATCATGACACAATTTGACATGACATTTCTAACATGTACTCACTGACTGTGGTGTCCATGTCAAGCTATTGCATTGTTATGTGATGGATGTACTCTTGGTGTGCTTTGTATTCTCCTCCGCATGGCTTAGTGTCGCGGGGTCTCGATGGTCTTGGTCTTGAATGATGGTTCCATGCATGTGTTCCTCTCACTTGTTTCTTGAAGTTCTTGGTATGTCCGTCCAGCTGCAAGAAAATCTTCTAACATGTGCGCTCCTTCTTCATTCCTTTCGTCGTCTCGCCATGATCTATGAGTGTACTTGTTCCTGAAATTCACTCATGACAGGATGACATCAAATCCAAAACCTCCTAGTCTATCATGATGCGTTGTTCTTGTGTTTCGTGTGACAAGGAGGGAGGACAACTCATTGAGACAGTGCAGAGCACAACTCAAGCTGGAATGAGGAACTCTAGGAAGCAACCTGTACTGTCAGGAAAAACTACGCAGTGACCAATGGGAGGCAAAATTGCATAGTGTAGGACACCAGTGGTAGTTGCAAGGTGGGACCCTGAGGGGCATTTCTACGCAGTTCCTAGACAGAAGGCAAGACAGGGATGCACAGGACCTGCTAAGCATGAATGTGCAATTTTGGAGAACATTGTAGGACAAAGCTACAATAAACCTGCTAGACATGCCTGCGCAGTTTCTGAAGGCAGTGAAAAGCAAGGTAATAGTGGACCAGCTGGGCAATTTTGCACAATTTTGGAGAACAGTGTAGACTCAGGTCTTAGTGCAGTGCATGCTTCCAATAGACAAGAAGGAGGCTTGATGACCATGCTTGAGAAATGCGCAGTTCAGTTTGGACATGGAGGCAGTTTTTTGCGCAGTTCTGGGAGGCAGACACGCTGCTCACCTCCGGGATTGTGCACTAAAACTGACCTGGAGGACAGCCTCAAGCACTACGCAGTTCTGGGAAGTAGAGCAGGGTCACTGAGGGTTGATACTAGGCAGTGTAGCTACGTCGGGGTCCAATGGAAGAGGGTTGTTCAGTCAGACATATTTTCAAGAAAATGGGTAAGTGTTGAAAGAAAGTGAACTTGTGTAGAGAATTGACATTGTGATCATACACTTAGCATACTTTGACTATGAGACAACATAGACCACTAGGATAACAAGACAAAACATGCCCTTGGTGAGACTGCCTTAGAGCTGAGAGAGACAAGTGCGACACTTGAGATAGACCTTCGAACGACTGTGACGACACTTGCGCGACAATGATTACAACTTTGTGTGTGAGTATGATGGATGTTCACATAGTGAAGACAACCCAAACACACAAAGAAAAACCTTCAAAATCACTAGAACAAGATCGCAAGCATGACAAAGAATTTAATATGCCAAAAGATGACTGTTGGTCAAACAAGCGAAAGGGTGAAAAGACTTCACAAGAGCTCATGGGGTGAGCTCGAGTGATTACAACCATCAAAGGAAAAACTAAAGAAGGCTCTGAAATTTGGATGCAAGCCAAAATTTTAGAGGATGTTGCAGCCGCTACAACACTTGGCTACACACTGGTTGAATACTAGCTTATCTGTTTTGGATCATTTTTTGGCGTAGGGACTTGGCCTTTCAGGGAGTATTGATTCATTGTGCATATCACTTTAGCTTCCCCACTTGCCCCATGGATAGACTTGATTCACCTTGTACCAACTTAGTTGAACACAACATAAGTTTCGGCCAAATCATAGTGTTTCAAATCAGGAAGGGTAATTTGTTTCACGAACTTAAGATTTCCAAAGTATAGTTTTTCCTCTCTAGTGTTTCTCTACTACTAGCAGGCCTGGACAGTACCCCGACAGAGTCACGCAGGAACACAAGCATTGCTGCAAAGCTAGTGAGCCTGGACAATACCCCATTGGAGATGCTTGCTTCACCTCTTTACGTAGGAAGCCTTTCTCTTCTTTTTCCTTTGTTATTTTTTGAAAGAGGATTGTGCATAGGAACTTATTTATTTTTGGGGTGGAAGAGGGATCTCGAATTATTGAGAGAAGAAGAGGTTGTTCCTTCAGAGAAGCATGTAAAGACCTCTGATTCATGTTTTCTCATTTAGATTTTCCCCTTTTCTGTTTCTACTAGTTGGATAAGCTTGAACACACAGAGCACAAAATTGAGTATAGGCATTAGGTTTCCTAGAATGGACACGGGTTCATGGTTTGACAAAGACTTTTCTTATAGACGGATCATATTTTCCATCAAGACTTCATCGGCCAAAAGTTACAACCAAGCACAATGAAGACGGACATAGGTTTGGCTAAGCATTGCAGTGTCACAAAACTCTTTGAAATTCAGCCACATACACATTCAGAAGCCATAAAGCAGTGCGGGACAACACTTATTTACAAAAAAAAACAATAGAACAGTAAAGAAAAGAAAAATAGAAAAGAAAAAAACAAAACAAGCAATGAAAGGACTATGTACATAGTCCGGGGCATGACCCCAGATCATTGAAAATAATATTTTAAGTCTATGCCATTGATAGGTAGAGTGTCAATCTTCTTGTCAAGTGATCGTAGATGACACGTGTGTTGGTCAAGCTTCTCGTGAATGGTGAATGGGCCAATCCACAGGGACTGAAACTTTGTGTGTTTTCCTTTGTCTTCGTGGCGTTTATTCCACTTCAAGACTAAGTCACCCATAGTGAAACTAGTACTCCCTGCAGACTTTTTGTCGAACCATCTCTTGATACGGTTTTGGTGAAGTGTAAACTTTGCTTTTGCTTACCCTTTCTTCCTGTAGCTTGTGCAATGTGTCCATCCTATGTTGAATTAATAGACACAACTTGCCTTGGTATTCTTGGGATAACTGGAGAGCAGACAAGTAGATGTTCGGCAGGAGGATGGCTTGTTTTCCATATACTAAGAAGTAGGGGGAGGTATTCAGAGAGGCTTTAGATGTGACTTCGTCAGTCCATAGAACATTCACTAGAGCGAAGTGCCAATTTCCTTGTTTAAAGTAAATGGTCTTTTTTATGATGCGGATAAGGTTCTTGTTCATGGACTCGATAAGACCATTTCCTTGCGGGTAGTAGTTAGCAAAATGCTTGAACACATTGTCTCAAATCTCTCATTTCATCAACCTTTTTTTTCTATTCTCCTGAAATGATCTCCCACTAAACCCTTCTTAACCTCTCATGGTATTCACCAAGGGGACCCCCTCTCCCCTTTCCTCTTCATTCTAGTAGTGAAAGGACTAGGCAAAGCGCTTAGAGTGGTGATCTCAAAAAAAAAAATATTAAAGGCCATCATCTATTCAAAGAGGACTTACCTCTATCCTGTCAATAATTCCTAAATGAAGCCATGCATATGTTTTCCCCAACTATCCAAGAAGCTCGAGGTCTATCACAAGTTCTAGAGGAATTCTCTCTTGCATTAGGTATGGAAATCAATAGAACTAAATCTCAAAACTTTTTCTTTCACTCTAATAGTTGCGCATACCTGTATAGATAGAACTTTGGGATTCCAAATCAACAAGTTTCCCTCAAAATATTTGGGAGCCCCATTGGTGGGAAACTTCCTCAAACAAAAACTTTGGGTAGATTTCATTAGTAAATTCAATAGCAAGATGGCTAGTTGGACAGTCCAATCACTCAACATTGCTAGTAGGTCCGTCCTTCTCGAATTAGTCCTTAAAGTGCTTCTAGTTTATCTTTCTTTTCTCTCATGGTGCTATTAACGAGGGGAAAATGTCCTACCAATAGGTAAGGGGTCTCCCTGATGTAAAGTCCCAATTAAACCTCACACTATTTGTGATAGGAGTGTCATCTCGTATGTGGGCATGGTTGCCACTATTAATGTTTTGCTCTTGGCTGTCAAATGTGGGGATGTTAGAGTGAGGGCAAGAAAGAAATGCTCGGACAATGTGAATGAGGAAACAGTCTTTCAAATTAATCACATTATAAGGATTGGGTCGACGTTTTGAACCAACTAATGTGATTTATCATGAGGACAAGGTGAGAAACCAATCGATCTGAGAGAATAAATAGCAGGGATGCATCATTTCTCATTGTTAGCCGTTCAAAATTAGCCGCTGGTGAAATAAAATTATTTAGGAGATGTTTAATAAATTAACTAATATTTAGTTAGAAACTAGCTGTTATGTATGTATGTAATATAAATTATTTAATATCGAAATTTTCAATTATGTATCAATTTAAATAATAATGTAATCTAAGAATAACTTATTTATATAATATTATTAGTTAGGGTTGACCTAATCAATGTGAATTAGGTAGAAAACTAGTCATTATCATGATATAATAAATTAGTTAAAATAATATTAAAAATCATTAATGTATTTATCAATTAAAATAATATATATATATATATATATATATATATATATATATTATATATATATATATATATATATATATATATATTATATATATATATATATATATATATATATAATAGATATAAGTTGGGGGTTACTTAATTAAACATCTCCTAAATAGTTTTATTTCACCAACGACTAATTTTGATTGACTAACAATGAATAATGATGCATCCCTGCTATTTATTCTCTCAGATCGATTGGTTTCTCACCTTGTCTTAAGGATGAATCACATTAGTTGGTTTGAAACATCGACCCAATCCTTACAATGTGATTAATCCGAAAGACTGATTTCTACATTATGGACTACAAAAGTCTTAGATCTAACAATGTGAATGAGATCACCCAAGATTGACAACCTACAGAATAAGATACCAGAATGTAAAAATAAAACAATAAGAAGCAGCATGCCACAAGAAGGATTAGTGAGCTAAACCATCTCAGACATACATGAATAGGAAAGTGCCAAAGGTTAAGTGCAAATCAATTTACAATAAGTTACCGACATGGCGTGGAATATATGAGCATAGTTTCAAAAGAAAACACATGTGCAATAGAAATAAAATAGTTCATAGACAAATCTCTCACATGAAACACACACACATAATGGAAATATCAAATAACCATTATGACCATTGTGTAAGTGCATGGGAATCAACGCTGAAAGAGGAGAACTTCTTATTAATGATGTTGTAAAGACAATTACATGTCTTGCAAACCATCAAAGCCCAAGAAAAGAACATGGGCTTCTCATACCATTTTCAAAGCAGAACCTTAGCCTCACCACAACTCACCCTACTAGCTTCCAAGGGTTGACTGTCTTTAGCTCCTTAAGCACAATTAATCTACCTAATGCTAGTCCTAGCTCAAGTGCTAAAGTCCCCTTACAAATGAGACATGAGGGTATATTTATAGAAATGAGGTGATCATTTTCCTATTGTGACTTTTCACCTACCCTCATGACTCTTGAACTTCCTCACTACTCTTTCATGTCTAATGATTATTACATGCCCAATTGATCTCTGCATAATTGTTTACATTATGATAAGAAGTATTTACACTATGAGAGAAAATAAATTATGAGGAAAGTAGAGATGGTTATTTGAAACCTTAGAGTAATTGTATCTAATGTTGTTGCAAAGTAACACTATATTGAATGACTATTTGCATGCTACTGCGCCTCATTTGCATGGAAGCGATCATTCAACCAAGATGTTATGCCTTTGGTACTGTTAAATGGTCCTGAAGGTAGTTTGGTTGCTTGTCAAAAACCTAGTTGCACAACATTCTCGAGGAATTGATTATCAAACCAACAACACTTGACATCTTTTGAACAATCTTGCCTTCAACTTAGTCCCACATTCATTCGTGTAGGTCAATAATATTGTATAAGGGTCGATCAATTTGTTGAAAAGCCCAAAAAAACAGAAAAGGAAATTGTTCAGTGGGAAGAGAAAAATAAGAACAAAGAAGAAGAGGCACTTAAGAGTATTGAAAGGGAGTTTGAAAGTTTAGAAGATCTGTCAAATGGAGGTTGTGAGTTAGAAGAGACATAGAAAAGGATCATATCACTTGAAAAGGAAAAAGGGTTAGATTCTAAAAGTCATAGAAGAGGAATGGGGACAAAAAAGTAGGGCCATATGGTTGCAGAGTGGAGATGATAACACAAAAATTTTCTAGAATTATCAAAAGGGTCGCAAGATTTAAAACACAATTTAGAAGGTCATTGATTTTGAAGGAAATAAAGTTTCATCCTTTATGGGCTTATCTTGATTAGGGATTGAAAATTTTCAATAATCTCTTCAAGGCTAAACACAAAGTTTCAATTTAAAAAATTATTAGAGTTTCCCAGGATTTTCCCTGCTTTGTTGATGATAACGATAAGATAACACTTATGGATCCGGTATCTAAGGCCGATTTGCAAAAAGTTCTTTACGGGTTTCAAAAAGACAAAAGCCTCGAGCCTGACAAGTGGACAATGGAGTTTTTCTTGGGATCTTATGAAAATATTGGGAGAGACTTATTAGGAGATAATAAAGAATCTCAATCTTTGGGCATGACCTGTCCATCTTTAACCGACACCTTCATCACCCTCATCCCAATGTCTAACTCTCCCCTCTCCTTTAATGGCTTGAAGCCTATTTCATTGTGTACTTTTATCTATAAGATCATAGCCAAAATTATTGCTAACCATCTAAAGCCCATCCTTTCTAATCATATCACTAGTGAACTATATGCATTCCTAGAGGACAAACAAATACATGAAGCGATTTGGGTGGCTTAGGAGATCCTTCATGGATTAAAGTCATGGAAGAAAAAAAGGGTGGTTATAAAAATTTATTTATCCAAGGCTTATGATCGTGTAAGATGGAATTATATAAGGTTGTTATTGACTCACCTAGGATTTGAGATTCCTTCTATTATTTGGATAATGAGTTGTTTGAAATTAGTTTCTTTTGCAGTTTAGATAAATGAACCAACCTTAAATTTATTTCACAGTTAAAGGGGCCTTTGACAAGTCTGCCCTCTCTCACCTTTGCTTTATTTTAGTTGCTAAGGGTCTCAACAAAGTTCTCAAGATGGCTAAGGGCAGGGGTGATCTCTCCGTTGTTTGGGTAATGGATAATCTCAATGTCACTCATTTTTGTTTGTAGATGATATCTATATATTCAGTAATGGATCATGTAGAGATTTTACATCTATCAAATTGACCTTGAATTTGTTCCAGGTGGCTACATGCATGGAAGTAAATGACCAGAAATCGTATATATCTATGAATGGTGTCTATAGAGTAGAAGAGGATTATGTCCTTTCTCTTTTTCCTTTCAGAACACAGGTATTAGAGGAAGGTTTGAAGGATATGGGTTTCTTTTTAAAGCTGAATGAATATCACAAAATTGACTGGTAGTAGTTGATTTCCAAAATTGAGAAAAGAATTACATCCTAGTGTTTTAGATGGTTGTCTAGAGTTGGGAGGTTGTTATTAATCAAATATATATTGGAGGCAATTCCAGTATTTTGGATGTCTCTAGCATGAATCCATGTTGGTACCCAATGAACCATTCATAAGCTATGTAGAAGATTCCTATAGTTGGGTTGTAAATCTGGAAGAATTTTCCCATGGGTTCAATGGGATAAGACATCCTTGCTAAAAATATGGGAAATATGTGGGCTTAAGAACTTACCCACTTTTGAAAAATTGCTTGCTACCAAGGTCGGTTAGAGAAAGATTTCCACAAAGAGCTTGAAGAGGTCAGATGTTGCATATAGGAAGTATATCTTTCGTAACTCCCTCGCGGATTGGATACGGTCCCTTGATAAAAAGAGGCCCAAAATGTCTATCATTTGGAAAGTTGTCTTCTTGGCCTTTCCTGTTGTGGAAGAATTCCTTACATGGAAGGTTAGTAATGGGGCCAAGGTGTTGCTTTGAAAGGATCTGTGGGTTAGAAGTGGTGGAAGATTTCGACTTCTAGAGGACATGATACATTTTCTACATCAACAAGGACGATATTCTCTTAGTCATATTAATGATCGAACCAAATCGTTTATTTGGGATTAATACTGGAGCACAACATAACAATTGAATTTACCTAAGGAATTTCATCAGCATTGTTAAGCCTATACCCTAGCTCTCAATTTGGCGCATGTTTGTATAAACGTGGATGAGGAGGAAAATATATGATGGGTTCATTCTCCATGGGAATATTACTCCCCAAAATTTGGTTATGATTTTATTATCAACAATAGGAAACCAAAAGTTTTGGCTTGGTGGTGGAAGCCAATATGGGATTTAAAGAGCCCTACAAAATCTTGACTCTTTATGTGGTGTTTGATGGAAAACAGGCTCCCACTTGGGATAACCTTCTCAAGCATGGTCTACAAGGTCCGGGCTAGTGTGCTTTGTGCAAGAATGAGTTGGAATCTTAAACTCATCTATTTATCAGTTTCCCTTTCACGTAGTCGGTTTGGAATTTGTCTAAAGTCCTCTTGGGAGGTAACTTAAATTGGGTTGGGGAATCTATCTAGGAAGCACGGTGAGTATGGTGGAACCATATCATTCCTAAAAAATTCAGGAACCTCCCCCCATGATTTGTTTGGATATTTGGATGGCCCAAGATAAATTTTCAATGATCAGCCATTAGTCCATGAGTGAGTTCTGGCCAAAATATGTGCTGACATTGAGCATATCCCGACAAAAGAAGAAACAGATGTACAACAAGTCATTACTGAAGAAGTGACTGATCATTCCTATCATTGGGCTTATTTCGACGGGGCCACTTTTGGAAATATGTCTTGTGGTGAAGGGACACTTCTTTATCAAAATGAAAATCATAATTTTAATCTTGAAAGTGGGCTCGAGAGGGGTATAAATAATTTTGCCGAGCTTCTTAGACTAAAACTCCTCCTTTTTTCCATTGAAAAGGAAGTTCAATCTCTTCAAATGTTTGGTGACTCTATGATTATTGTAAATTGGTTTAATGGTCTACAATGTTATCATCACACTCTGATCCCCATTCTTGAGGAGATTCTTATGCTAAAACATCATTTTAATCAGACCACTTATCACCATATTTATAGGGAATGCAATAGGGAAGCAGACTCTCTCTCTAAAGCAAGTTATTTACAAGCTATGTGAATCTCAAAAATCTGTGAACAGGTAGGCGACGCCTCTAGGAGTTACATTGACCCTTCATTGAAGGGATAAGGTGGACGTTGATGCATCAAATCAAGAATGATAATTTTTTCCTACTATTATGTTTACAATTTTTTTCAAGTTGTTACTTCCAGATATATGAAAACTATGATGAATATATTGTCCTTGTATTTTGATAAATAACCTATGATGAAACTGGATGTTATAATCTATGAAAACTATGATGAATATATCATCCTTGTATTTTGATAAATAACCTATGAAGAAATTAGATGTTTCTTAGATGGTATCTCATGATTTTTGGCAGAGAGAAATGAAGGTTTCAATATTTGGTTTATGTTCATTTTCAGTGTGCCATGGGCACATGTAGTTGTAATTTTGTTTATATTAATGAAATTACAATTTTTTTCTTCAGAAAAAAGGGTCAAGAATCTTGTTCTCTCCTTTTTCCCGTAATAAAATCACATGGTCACATATATTGCAATAAAAAAACAATACTAAATATATAACATATGAGTTGAAAGAAAGATATTGGTTTATACCCTTGTACAGTCCTTTTGTATACCACAATATTATCAAGTTATGTATAACTCATGTAGGATCATCCTGAGCTTCCTTAATTGTGTTTTGGAAGAAATTCCTTGCCAATAATCATGTCCTTATTTCAAACTAACACATGTAAGGTATTTGAGACCATCCTCATTCTCTAATTCATGATTCTTCCTAACTCTTTAGAATATGTGTTTTACACTAGAAGCCTACACCTATGCATATTTAAATTGCTTCAACATATCCTTGTGGATTTGAGTACAAAAATTTTCAACAATTTTTCATTTAGGGAACAAGACCTTCAGCCTAGATTCATCCCAAAATGAATATAAGCAATAAACAAATTGAATGTGAGCTCTTGTGGAAACAAAAATCAAAATCCCTTTTCCCTGTTTCCCTTCCATCTTCTATTCATCTTGCATGATCTAAAATTGTGATTCTTTAGGCTCCAAATGTAATTACTCACATAGATACCCACCACCATGAGACAAAAAAGAAAAAAAATGGGTAAATATGAATAGACTAGAATAGGGTCATGGAAAAGCCCAATTGCGTCTCAAATTTAATATCTCTTGTAATATCCTTCCTCAACACCAAATAAGAATGAAGGAAAGAGGAAAATATGGGAATGAGCAAAGACAACAACACAAAAGCTTGAATAAAAACAACAAAAATAGAAATTGGTGACAATATGTCGGAAGATGACACCCTTTGTCACCTCTTGACCCATATATGAATGGATCAAAACATAGAATGTGAGAAGGGAAACACCAAAAATAATTTATGGCCATCCCTTGTCCTTTGATGCTTTATAGAGACCGATGTACTCAACTATTGTTGGAATTGATGATAGAAAATGATTTAGAAGTTGGTAAGGATATAACAAGATAGTGTTTAATGCGGTATATGGTAGGATCAACCTTCAATACCGAGAAAGACCAGACATATTGTTTTTAAAACACTAGTGATTTATACCAACGTAGCTACACATAAATAATGGGAAATCATAATTGGAAGTGCGACTTAGGCCAAGTCGCAATGCGAAATGCGGCCTAGGCCAAGTCACATTTATAAATGAAAACTAAAACTACAATTTTGTGACTCAGTATATCACCATTAAGCATAGGTCGCAATTCTCAAGTGTAGTGCAGGTCACACTTCATGTTACCAGGTTCATAAGACAAGGCTAATTGCATCTTCCATTGTGATTTGCGACCTAGTCACAATTTTGGTCAGTGGTGCACGTATCACTTATCGATTAGAGTCTTGATGAGAGCATCGACTGCAATCTATAGTCACCAAGTTGAAGTCTAAGAGATTGATCTAGTCACAACTATGATTGATAGATCAATTCGTAGTGCTGAGGTTATGATATGTGACATAAGGTAGATGCAATTCAAATTCTAGTGCAGGTCACACTTTGAAAGTGTAGTCTAAAGGGAAAAGTGTATGGTGACTCTCTACTAGATCTCAGATGGAGAAGGACACCATAGTTGCAGTTTTGGAAAAAGCATCTGGCCAAACTCACAACTTGCAAAATACAGAGGATTTCAATACACTCAAGCACTTACAACTCTTAATATTAGGAAGGCTACAAGATAACAATGTAGTTTTGCCTCACTTCAATGATTACTCTGAGCATAACTTTGTAGTTGTTTCAAGTGATTTTTTGAGGAACACACACCTTCTAAAATATATGAAAACAAGTTTGGACTATATATTCTATGAAATAATAATTATGAAGACAAGAATATCTACCCAGTGTCCAGATGCTTTCAATGATATTTCAAATGTGGATATCAATGATGAAAGGCTCAATTTAGGATTTTAAAGGGAAAAGAGTCGCGCAAAACACAAGTAGGATGCGAGGAATTTATATATGATATATATATAATATATTATACTATTATATATATATTATATATATATATAGATATTGCATTATCTACTTTACAATGAAAATACAACCTCCAACAGTAAACCAAAAGGCAATACCATTACACAATTTTGATTCCTTTCACACAAACTCAAGTTATAATTGCACATAGAATGTAATCGAATCATGGATCATAGGTAATGGCTCGCTTGAAAGCTAACCAAACCATTGAGAGTATACCTTAGAGAAAAACTCATATTAAGAAGAGATAGGCTAAGGTATGTGTGTGGGCACCACAATCATCAAATCTTACTGCTAAAATTAAAATCGATGCCTTCTTGAGAGTTATGGAAAAGTTGTTGAGAGCCAAAATTTATTGGTTGAGCACAAAGCAGAAACAATAATATATGTGCACTAGAGAATGTAAATATTCGAGGAGAGGTTAGGTAAAATTATTATACGCCTAGTGAATGAGGGAAGTCGCAGTGAGAAGGTATGCAGTGAATTTATCACATATGATGGAGTATGGGAGGTCACAAAATGGAAATGTGAATTACATATTCATATTATGATTGGCTGAGTCAAAAATCATATGTGCAAACTATAAAGATAAGGGTGATGGGTCTCATTGTGAAATGAGTTGGAGATTTACGATAGAGGGCAGTCACATTTACGAATGCGATGGAGGCCTAAATGGAAAATGACACAGAGTGTTCTGCATTCTCCTCTTTTAGAAAATTGACTGTAGTGACCAGACATGGATCTTGTCTTTGAAAGCAGATTTTATGAAACATCCCCAAAAGAAAAATAACAAATCCTTCCTATTTTCCATCCTATTTCCAATCCTTCCTTTCCCAAGAAACATGTATCACATCTCTTTTTACTTTGGAAAACACATTCTCCAATGAATCTGGGCTAATGAATAACTTATTCGAATTAGAACCACTCCGCTCACCATTTTTCTATTGAAAACACAAGAAAATCTAACAATTCCCCATCAAACATCTTGCTACCAACAATAATCCACTAATGTGAACAAATAGGCAATCGCCAATGCCAACTACTTTTCTAAGCTCATCATTGTTTAACCCCCTCCATGTCATTGATAGAGGCTTCCGACTTCCAGATTGAGATGGGTAAATAACAATGGCCTGTATCCATATACAGATCCCACTCAAGTTCAAAAAAGTTCTCCTTCCATGGGAATTATCTCTTCAAGAATAATATCTCTCTACTTGTATCAACACCATTCCTCAACTTAACATAGTCAGAAAAAAATGAATGTGAGAGAAACCTATATGTTGTATAGTGACACACCATATCTTCAAATTCATTTCCTGCAACCTTCATATCATTAAGAAACAAACAAACCTCTTTATCAACAATGTTTTCCTCCATCAAGTCAGGGTTGATTCTAGAAATCCTTGTTGACAAGTTTGTATTTTTCTCATATCTAGCTGGTTTTCCAATGTCATACAGATTAATTCCATTATCTACAAAATCAATCTCTCCCATGAAACCTTTGTGTAGTGCAAGATAGACTTGTCCAACCTTAGAATGGTTTACATCCAAACCAAGACACTTGGATACTATTTCCTTTCCATAATTCTTGTACATAAGGCCAATAGTACTCCACTTTGTTCTGAAAATCATGTCTAGAATCTTGATCAAATCCTTACTTATGGCGATAATACCAATCCTTTGTGGGGTCATAAACACCACTCACACCCAATACTACATCTAAAGTTTCCAAGGCCTTCATGCTTGGAAAATACCACATTTGATACCACTTTCCTGAGAATGAAGATATACCATGCTTCCTCAATGATTTCTAAGAAGACATTAGCAATTTAGCACTGATGTAACCTTCATACTACCATATTACGGTTTCACTATTGTGATATGGTCCATTGCAACTTTAAGATGTGGTATTTTCTCAACCAATGATTTTAATATAATATCAATGAAGGCATTTTTGCAATCAAAGACATCAACATTATGATCAAATACCTCTCCATGAACCAACAAAGGAAGTTCATATTCAATCATCTCTTGAAGGATAGGCATGAATTTTCCAAAGAGATTTGTCACACCATCCTCTGAATTTGTAGTAGCTCCTACTGGGTACAACTTCACACCAAAAATTGCTTCACTTTAGCAAGATTTATTTCATTGGGGTTCATGTTATCTGTCAGGTATAGAGTCATTAGAGGAGTAATATTGTTGCTAGATGGTAAAGCATTACTTATCGTTTCTTGATACACAATATCACCAATAACAGTGGTGATTGGAAGTTTCAAATTTGGCATTATAATAACATGCTTAAATGTTGTTGCATTGTGAACAACAACTGATTCAAGGAGATGCCCATATGAATGTGAAATTTCAATATGTTAACATTTGGTTGTGTAATTGTAAACTCAAATTTGTTAATTTCATGCTCTTCACCTCTCATTTTCATATTTCCAAGTTTACCTTTAATAGATGTGATTCTTCTTGATCCCATTGCTCTGATAGTTGGAAGAGACAACTAATTGTGATTAAATGGATGGAATATGGATGTGAATACATTGAGGCATGTCTGCTTTGTTATGCAACAAAATAAAAATGAGTAACAATTGAAGTTGAGGTTGAGTGGGTAATGGTGTTGGTGAAAGATATAGACATCTCAAGCATGGAATGTTAGGTATGCCTCCCATATCAACACACACCACTGCAAGATATATATCCAAGCCTATCTAAGATCAAACGAGAGTGTTGAGTATCTTAGTCCTTCTAAAAAGAGTTATAAAATGGAATTAGGGACTAAAACCACCCTTTCAATTATGGGCTATGATCAAACACTAAAACTTCTAATGGTAATAAGCCTCGTGGATTGTTTATAGCATTGTCTAGAACCTTAGGCATACAAAAGTCACACATAAGAATAACTTTGATTCTTTCCTAAAAACTAATTTCTTTAAATTACACAAATAGAGAAGCAGAGCTAAAACATATTTTAAAATATGAATGAATGCAAAAAATTCCCTAAACACTAATTTCCTCATGGACATGAAAGCGCTAGGTTATTAGAGAATTTTGATTGCCACAATCGATAGGAAATTGACCAAGGCCTTGAAAAACACAAAGGTACCCCAAATTTATATGTATGGGCTAAAAATTTTGGGTAGTGTTGTAACTGTTACAGCAATTGGCAAATCACTGGTAGGATCCAACATCTTTGCCTACGTCCCTACAACAGATCGAGTCTTGTGAATGACACAAGGAAGTATTGAATAGACATTGTGGGCATTGTTTTGAGTTACCTTACCTTTTATAGATATGCCCTTCCCCCATCTCCTAGTTAGGTCTTGTCAGTATTTACACATTGGAACAAGAGCTCACACCCGTAAGCCTTCGATGATGATGCAAAGAACATGGCAGAGGGCTTATTGTATTCAAAAATTTAAAATGAGTTTTTGGTGTTTCTCTGCTTCCAGCAGGCCTGTTTAGTACCTCGTCAGAGTCACTCAAGAAATCACAAGCATTTCTTCACTGCCATCAAGCGTGTTCATTTCCCTGATGAAGCTTCTTGCATCACCTCTCTGTGGAGGAATCCTTTCTCAATCCTTTACCCTTTAATTGATTTATTTTCTTTTGCATTCACATTGGCATCATTTGTTGGGCATTTATTGTGTCAGGGTGGATGAGGGATCCAGACTTATTTTACAGGAAATAGAGGCTGTTCCTTATTTTTAGAAATAACTTTGATAATTGGATTTAAGAGAGGATGCCTTTGGTAGTATCCATCAAATCCACATGAAACCATTTGAATAGGGTTTCGACATTAGGGAAAAGTGACGGAAGAATCTCTTCTAGGGTTTCAGCATGTGCAAAGAGGCATAAGGGAAATTATTCATGGCATCAAAGGTTTGCAAGGAGCATGCATATAACGAGGCTTGTGAAAACTCATGCAATGTCATGTAGCATAGATAAAAAACATAGCGTTAGGTAAACAATTAGTGTATGCTATGCAAAGAGAAACTGGTGTTAAGCACAAAATGAATGCATGGTGCAATGTAGTAAACAAAACTCTATGTAATTAAGGAAAGTTGTGTGGTGCAAGAAAAATTAGCTAATTGTAGCTAAGCCATGCAATTTTTATGGAGATAATTCCTAAATGAAACGTAGTCCTGAGCAACGCAGGAAGATGAATACAAGAAAAATGCATAAAATTTAACTACCTACAATAAAGAACAAACAATAAAATCATGCCTAAACCATAACTAGTCTAAACCTAAGGTAATAATAAGAAAACCCTAACAAGTAAGCCCTAACAAGCAAACTCTAATAAGACTAAAACTATAACCCTAATTAGCATATTAATCATCAAACCATAATAAGACTAAAACTAAAACCCTAATTAGCATACTAACAAGAAAACCCTAAATGATAACTAGTCTAAACCGTCTAAACCCTAATTTAACCAAAGGAGATTGGGTCATGTGAAATCAAACTTCTAGTGCAACCATCACAGTAGTTCCTGAACTGTAACAACAAAGATGTCAATGATTAAACCTAGTATGAAGTGTTGTGCAAAAACAAAAATGCTTACTTGTAAAACATGCACAAGTGCAAGAAGGTCACATTTGCTGATAGGAAAATGTGCTAGAAAAGATTGTTCTAACTAGGGTGCAATTCCATCTTGATAAATAAAATGATAAAGTTGAAAACCCTGATCATTTATCCATGGCATGCAATCATTTATTCTTAACCCTAAAACTAGCACAATAGAGATGAGATTTTTCTTGCTTGCAAAATAATTCACCAGAAAAGACTCTTCTAGCTAGTCAGCAATCCTATCATGGTCTTCAAAATGACCAACTTGAAAATGCTGAAAATTTTCCAAATATGAACAAACATTTGGTGTAACTATGATATGGGAGGAATGTAGTGCATAAACCCTAATCTAATCCTGTTCATGGATCCGGTCAAGGACTTGAGGACCTGACATAACCATCTTCTAGAGCTGAAGTGCCTCACCATCCTAACAAACCTTTGAATTTTCAATGGTAGATCATTGCATACTGGTGGTTTCATAAGATAATCAGATGAATGCATGTGGTCATCATCATCCATGACAACAAAATCATCATTGAATATATTGTTGATTTGACAAGATGTTCTAGTATTAACATACTGATTGCTTAATAGGTAAGATTTTTCTGATTTCGAAGATGGGGATGAATAATCCAGATAAGTCTCATGAAAGAGATGAGTTATGTGATTTCTTCCCTCATGTACAATGGAATGTAAGATAACACTAACTTGCATTAGATCGCAATCTGCAACAACTAGGCAAGAATTAGAAGGATTTGAAACAATGGTCAGTGTACTCTCCTTAGCAAAAAAATAAGAGTACAAGAAGTGGTGCATAGTGGCTGGTAGGAGATGAAAATATTCTCTGGAAGAAACATCACTTGGATCATAAACTTTAAAAATAGAGCTCTCATATGGAAATATGGTGCTAACAGAGAACCTTGTGATGAAACCCTAATGTTATCATGTTCAAGGATCTCATCAGGATTGTGAGAACCTGACATAATCATCAACGGAAGCTGAAGTGCCTCAACTCCTTGACAAGTCCTTGAAACTTCAGAAGGTGGATCATCAAATTTTAGTGGCTTAGTGAGATCAATAATTGAACATGAACAACTATCATCAACAATATCAGTGAATACATTATTGATATGGAAATAGTTGTTAAAGCCACTAATTTGATCAGATTTGGCATCTAACCAATGAGACTCTTCAAGCATTAAGAATGACGATGAATCAACTAGAGGGCCTCCTTGAAATTTTCAAGATGTAGAGTCTTCCTCTTCACCTTTTAATCATTGCAGATTGAAAAGGTCATGAACAAGGGATTCAATATCCTCATCTTTTAATTGTGAGACAACAATGTTATGTACCCGATTGCATTATAAACCAATAGGATGAATATATAAATGGTTTATAGAAATCGCTAGTGTAGTAGACTCATCAAATAAATCAAGTTACAATGAATGAAAAGACTAAGGGGAAGAGACGCAAATTCCAACCAAATATAGTTCAAGACCCAAATCTTGCACATCAATGTCTTCTTGAGGAAGCAACATATCAACATGTATGTTATGCTTCACAAAATCAATTGAACACCCACCATTATATGAGAGAAAGCTTTGTGCTAGGGTCATGGATGAAGGATAATGTAAAAAATCCCTAGAAGAAGCATCACTTTCAACGAAATCTGATTCAAGATTTTGATTATGCTTTAAGGAATTGATTGCACAACAAGTATTATTTGAGAGAGGGCCTAGATCATTGCAAGAAAGTGAATGGGGGAGCATATTATGAGGAGATTAAGGAGCATATTCTAGTAGATTTTTGATGGGTTTAAGTTGGATCACATCAATAGGGAGGGGTGTTTTATTAACTTGAATTTTAGGTTGTCCAATTTCCACGGGATGTATGAGAGTTTCAAAAGGAAGACAACTTGGTTCCTTTTCTTGCAAACACTCTTCATTACCTAAATTATTAATGAAGAAGAATTCATTAGGAAATAAAGTAGGAGGAGGATGAGGAATTTCACAGGTGATAACTTTCTCCTCAGAGGCTTGAGACTTTTCCCAACTCACAAAAGTTGGCAAGACAAAATCAGGGTTAAGATCGGGCTGATTTGTAACTTGTAGATTATCATCAGAATTATGATTCATTTCATATTCAAATTGTTGCAAAGAAAGACAAACCAATCGCCAAATTTTTCCATTCAAATACATCCGATCCACGTCTCTTTTAGGAAATTGATAACAAATATGGACAAAACTATTAGCAAAATCCTCCAATGATTCATGTGGTTTCCTTCAAAGCTGATTAATATTTTTAAACAAACTGAAAATCATACCTGTCAAAAGCATGATGAAGTTCCTTGATGAACTACTCAAAAGAATGGATAGATGTAGTTGGTAACATTTTGCACCAGTCCTTGATGTGACCTCCAAGTGTTAGGGTAAAAACTCTACAAGTAGCATCTTCACAATGTACTTAGAGATACTAAACTAAAGAAATTGGCATGTATGTTCAAACAAAGATATTTCACCCTGGCCATCAAACTTATTTTGTGACAAGTGATGGATTATTTCCTCGTGGACTGAAAGATTAATACTTTAAAAAAAAACAACCCATAGCAAAGATTTGGGAAGGAGAAATTTCAAGATATGATGTCAAGGTAGGGGCTTAATGAGCTCAAATTGTCATCTGGCCATCCTTCTAGTGCTAAATATATGTTGGTGGGGGGAAATTTCCCACTAACGGCTAAGGGGTCTCCCTTGTGTGAAGTCTCAATTAGACCTCACACCGTTTGGGATAGGAGCCCCATCTTGTATGTGGGCTTAGTTGCAACCATGATTGTTTTTCTCTTCGCTGTCAAATGTGGAGATGATAGAGCGAGGGAAAGAAAGAAATGTCTAGACAACGAGAATGAGGTCAACCCAATATTGACAAACTATAGAACAAGATACAAGAATGTAACATCAAACAATAAAAATAAGCATGCCACGAGAAGGATTAGTGAGAAAAAACCATCTCATACATACATGAATAGGAAAGTGCCATAGGTTAATTGCAAATCAATTGAAAATAAGTTGGCATGGCATGGAATATATGAGCAGATATTTAAAAGCAAACACACGTGCAACAAAAATGAATTAGTTGTAGAGAAATCACCCACATGCATGCACACGTACATGCATGATGGAAATTTTAGATGGCCATTATAACCACTGTGGAAGTGCATGGGAATCAATGACAAAAGAGGAGAACTTCTTATTAATGTTGTTGAAAATACAAGTACATGTCCTACAAACCATCAAATCCCAATAGTGGAACACAAGCTTCTCATACTATTTTCAAATAAGAACCCTAGCCTCACCACGACTGACCCTACTAGCTGCCAAGAGCTTAGTGCCTCTAGCTCCTTACGCACAAATAAACTACCAAATGCTAGTCGTAGATCAAGTGTTAAAGTCCCCTTGCAAACGAGGCATGAGGGTATATTTATAGAAATGAGGTGATTGTTTTCCTACCATTGCCTTTCGCCTACCCTCATGACTCTTGAACTTCCTCACTACTCTCCCATGTTTAATGATTATTACATGCCTAATTGATCTTTGCATAACTATTGACATTATGATAATAAGTATTTACACTATGAGAGAAGAGAAATTATGAGGAGAGTAGAGGTGGTTATTTGAAACCCTAGAGTAATTGTTGCTGATGTTGTTGCAAAGTCACGAGACATGGTCACGTTGTTCTCTTGCCATACTGAATGACTATTTTCCTATTATTACGCCTCATTTTCATGGAAGCGATCATTCAACCAAGATATTGTGGTACTGTTAAATGGCCCTGGAGGTGGTTTTCTTACTTGTCACAACCCCAGTTACACAAGCTTCTCGATGAATTGAATATCAAACTGACAACACTTGACATCCTCTGACTTGTCTTGCCTTCAACTTAATCCCATCTTCCTTCACATAGGTCAACAATCTTGTTCTCTCCTTTTTCTTGTAAGAAAATCACATGGTCATATATATTGCAAAAAAAAAAATATTATATATATATATTATTATATATATATTATATATATATATATATATATATATATATTACATATGAGTTGAAAGAAAGATATTGATTTGGACCCCTGTATAGTCCTTTTCTATACCACAATATTATCAGGTTATGTATAACTCATGTAGGATCATCCTAAGCTTCCCTAACCATGTTCTGGAAGAAATTCCTTGCCAAATATCATGTCCTTATTTCAAACTAACACATGTAAGGTCTTTGAGACCATCCTCATCCTCTAATTTATGATTCTTCACAACTCTTTAAGGTATGTGTTTTGTGCTAGAACCCTACACTAATGCATATTTAAATTGCTTCAACATATCCTTGTGGATTCGAGTAAAAAAAATATTCAGTTTGTGATTTAGATAACAAGAACTTCATAGCCCATATTCACTCCGAAAATGAATATAAGCAACCAACAAATTATGAAGGTATGTATAGCTCATGTAGGATTATCCTGAGCTTCCCTGAGCTTCCTTAATTGTGTTATGGAGGAAATTCCTTTCCAACAATCATGTCCTTATTTCAAAATAACATAGGTAAGGTCTTTGAGACCATCCTCATCCTTTAATTCACGATCCTTCCTAACTCTTTGCAATATGTGTTTTGTGCTAGAACCATACATCAATGCATATTTAAATTGTTTCAACATATCCCTGTGGATTCGGGTATAAAAATCTTCAACAATTTGTGATTGAGATAACAACACCTTCATAGCCTGGAATCACTCCTAAATTGAATATAAGAAACAAACAAATTGAATGCGAGCTATCGCGGAAACAAAAAACAAAACCCCTTTTCCCTGTTGTCCTTCCATATGATATTCATCTTACATAATCTAAAGTTATGATTCTTTAGGCTGCAAATGTAATTACTCACATAGATACCCACCACCACAAGAGAAAAATAAATAATAATTATGCAAAGATGAATATCCCTGGAATAGAGTTATGGAAAAGCCCGATTGCGTCCCAAATTTTAGTATCCTTGTAATCTCCTTCCTCAACACATTAAAGGTTTCATAAAATGCATATGTAATGAAGGAAAGAGGAAAATATGGTAAAGGGCAAAGACAACAACACACAAGCTTGAATAGCAACAACAAAAATAGAAACTGGGAAACCATACGTGAAGAAATTGTGACAATATACTGGAAAATGACACCCTTTGTCACCTATTCACTCATATAGGAATAGATCAAAACATAGAATGTGAGAAGGGAAACTCCATAAATTATTTATGGCCATCCCATGTCCTTTGATGCTTTATCATGACCGATGTACTCAGTTGTTGTTGGAATTGATGATAGAAAATGAATTGGAAGTTGGTAAGCACATTGCAAGAGAGAAATTAATGTGGTATATAGCAGGGTTGACCTTCGATACCGAGATAGACAAACATATTTCTTTTCAAACTCTAGCGAGGTAGACTAATGTAGCTACACATAAACAATGGGACACCACAGTTGGAAGTGTGACTTAGGCCAAGTCACAATGTGAAATGCGACCTAGGCCAAGCCTCATTTATAAATGAAAACTAAAACAACAACTTTGTGACTCATTGTATCACCATTAAACATGAGTCACAATTCTCAAGTGAAGTGCAAATCACACTTCATGTTAGTAGGTTCATAAGACAAGGCTAATTGCATCTTCCATTGTAATTTGTGACCTAGTCGCAATTTTGGCCAGTGGTGCAGATCGCACTCGTGGGCTAGAGTCTTGATGAGAGCATCGGGTGCGATCTATAATCACCAAAGTGATGTCTAAGTGATTGATCTGGTCACAACTATGATCAATAAAGCATGTTGTAGTGTTGAGTTTGCGATATGCGACATAAGGTACATGTGATTGAGCTGCAATGCAGGTCACACTTTGAAAGTGCAATATAAAGGGAAAAGAGTATGGCAACTATGTACCAAATGTCGAATGGAGGAGACCAAGGACACATAGTCATACCTTCGGAAAAAAGTGTTTAGCCAAACTCACATCTTGCAAAATATAGAGGATGTAGACACACTCAAGTAAGTACAACTCTTAATATTGGGAAGATTGCGAGATAGCAATGCAGTTTTGCCTCATTTCAATGATGATTACTCTGAGCATAGCTTTGTAGATGTTTCGAGTGAATTTTGAGGAATGTACGCCTTCTAAAATCTATGAAGACAGATGTAGACTATATATTCCGGAAAATAAGAAGTATGAAGACAAGAATATCTGCCCAGTGTCCAGATTCTTTCGATGATATTTCAAATGTGGATATCAATGATGAATGGCTCGATTTAGGAGTCACACAGAACACAAGTAGGGGGTGAAGAATTTATAATATGGATATATTGCATGGTCTATGTCACAATGCAAATACGACATACAAAAGTAAACCAGAAGGTCACATCGTTACACAATTCCAATTCCTTTCACACAAACTCAAGCTATAAATGCACACATAATGTAATCGAATCATGGATCTCAAATAATGGCTCGGTTGAAAGCTAACCAAACTATTGAGCGCAGACATTAGAAAAAACTCATATTAACAAGAGACTGACTAAGGTATGTTTGTGGGCACCACAGTCATTGAATCTTGTTGCTAAAAGTAAAATCGATGCCTTCTTGAGAGTGCTGGAAAAGTTGTTAAGAGGAAAAATTTACTGGTTGAGCGTAAAGCATAAACAAGAAGAGATGTGCATTGGAGAATATAAATAATTGAGGAGAAGCTAGGTAAAACGATTATACGCCATTGAATGAAGGAAGTCGTAGTGAGGAGTTGTACAGTGACTTTATCGTGTACAATGAAGGTATGGGAGTTTGCAAAATGGAAATGTGGTTTAAACAGTCATATTACGATTGGCTAAGTCACAAATCACACATGCAAACTGCAAAGACAGGGGTGATGGGTCTCATTGTGAAATGCGATGACGATATGCGACAGAGGTTAGTCGCATTTGGGAATGCGATGAAGGCCTAAATGGAAAATGACACAAAATGTTCTGCATTCTTCTCCTTTAGAAAATTGACTATAGTGTCCAGACGTGGATCCTGTCTTTGAAACCACATTTTATGAATCGTCCCCAAAAGAAAAACAGTAGATCCTTACTATTTTCCATCCTATTTCCAATCCTTTCCCAAGAAACATGTAGCGCATCTTTTTCTGCTTTGGGAAACACGTTGTCCATTGACTCTGGGCTAATGACTAACTTATTCAAATAAGAAACACTCCTCTCACCATTTTTCTATTGACAACACAATAAACTGTAACAATGCCCAATCAAACATCCTGTTACCACCAATAAATCTACAGTTGTGAACAAACAGACAACAGTCAACACCAACTACTTTGCTAAGTTCATCATTGTTTAACCTCGCCCCCTTAACCCCATGTTATTGGCAGAGGATTTCGACTGTCATATTGAGATGGGTAAATAGCAACAACCTGTATCCACATTGAGGTCCCACTCAGGTTCAAAAAATTTCTCTTTCCATGGGAAATATCTCTTCAAGAATAATATATCTCTACTTGGATCAACGCCATTCCTCAACTTAACGTAGCCGGAAACAAATGAATGTGCGGGCAACCTAGATTTTGTATAGTGACACATCTCTTAAAATTCATTTCCTATAACCTTCATAGCATGAAGGAACATACAGTCTTCTTTATCAGCAGTGTTTTCCTCCATGTAGTCAGGTTGATTATAGAAATCCTTGCTAACAAATTTGTATTTTTCTCATATCTAGCTAGTTTTCCAATGTCACATCAATTAAAATCTCGTGTGAAAATTTTGTATAGTTCAAGATAGACTCGCTGAACGTCATAATGGTTTACATCCAAACCAATATACTATTTCCCTTCCATAATGTTTGTACACAAGGCCAACAATACTCAGCTTTATTCTGAAACCATGTCTAGAATCTTGATCAAAGCCTTTCTTTCTGATGGTGATCATACCAATCCTTTGTGGGGTCATAAACACCAGTCACGTCCAATACTCCATTCAAAGTTTACAAGACCATGATCTAATGAGATCACATTTGATACCGCTTTCCTTAAAATGAAGATCTGCCTTGCTTCCTCAATGCTTGCTAAGAAGTCAGTAGCAATTTAGCATTGATATAACCTTCATACTACCACAATAGGCTTCCATTGTAGTGATATGCTCCATTGCAACTTTAATACGTGGTAGTTTCTCAACCAATGGTTTTAATATAGTATCAATGAAAGCCTTTTCACAATCAAATACATCAACATTATGATCAAATACCTCTCCTTGAACCAACAAAGGAAATTCATACTCAATCATCTCTTGAAGGATAGACATACATTTTCCAAAGAGATTTGTCACACTGTCCTTTGAATTTGCAGTAGCTCTTGCTGGGTACAAATTCACACCAAAAAATTCTCTACTTTAGCAAGCTTTATTTCATTGGGGTATGTGTTATCTGTCACGTATAGAATGATCAAAGGAGTAATATTGTTGTTAGATGGTAAAGCATTATCTATCCTTTCCTGATATGCAATAGCAATAACAACATTAGTGATTAGAAGTTTCAAATTTGGCATTATAATAGATTGCTTAAATGTTGTTGCATTGTGAAAAACAAATGATTCAAGGAGATGTCCAAGGTGAAGATGTTAACATCTGGTTGTGTAATTATAAACTCAAATTTCTTAACTTCAAGCTTTTCCCTTCCCATTTTCATACTTCTAAGTTTATCTTTGATAGATGTGATTCTTCTTGATCACATTTCTCTGATAGTTGGAAGAGACAATTGAATGTGATTAAATGGATGGAATATGGATGTGAATCTTTTGAGGCCTGTCTGCTTTGTTCTGCAAAAAAATAGAAATGAGTAACAATTAAAGATGAAGCTGAGTGGGTAATGGTGTTGGTGCAAGATATAGACATATCAAGCATGGAGTGTTAGTTATGCCTCCAATATCAACATAGACCACTACAACATATCTATCCAAGACTATCTGGGATAAACAAGAGTGATGAGCAACTTAGTCCTTGTAAAAAGAGTTATAAAGTGAAATTGGGGACTGAAACCACCCTTTTGATTATGGGTTATGATCAAATAATGTTGCTTCTAATGGTAATAAACCTCATGGCTTGTTTCTAGTGTCATCTGGAACCTTGGGAGTACAAAAGGCATACGTAAGAATAACTTTGACACTTTCCTAAAAACTAATTTATTTAACCTACACAAAGAGAGAGGCATAGCTAAAATATCCTTTACAAGATGAATGAATGCAAGAATGCCATAAACCCTAATTTCCTCGTGGAGATGCAAGAACTAGGTTATTAGAGAATTTTGACTGCCATAATGAACAAGAAATTGACCAATGCCTTGAAAAGCACAAGGATAGCTAAAACTTAGATGTATAGGCTGAAATTTTTGGGTGTTGTTGTAGCGGTTACAATAGGTGACCTCTTCCATACTCAGCTCAACACGGAGCCTACAATGATCCCTTTTATGCAGTGGATCCAAAATGGAGAAAATATGGTCCTTAGTTTCCTAGGATAAGCTATGTAGACCCAAGCTCAAAGGAGGGCTTGGTTTAAGGAACCCATCAACCTTGGCCATAATCTTAGGAGCCAAAATATGGTGGCATTGGCTGCAAGTTGGACATGACTTATGGAAGCACATTTGGCTCCGAAAATATGAAAAATAGGTCTTAACACAAAAATGCATCCAAACTTCCTTCAGAAAAATTAGATCCTCCATTTGGAACTTGTAAAAAAGTGGCATGCATATTATTCAACAACACTACTTCTAGGAAGTCCACGACAAATAATTGGCCTTATTCTTGGATTTCTCATGGCAATAACTACCCAAGGTTCAAGATAAAAATGATTTAGATCTTCTTTGCCTCTTTATGCAGATACAAGGCTTGCTTAAATTTAAATATTATTGGGGCAATCACAACTCCTCCTCTTCTTGAAGGTAATGGCTAAAACCAATAGATTTGCATCCAAAACTAAATGAGGAAATTAGGTCTTAATTGTGGAAAAAACTATAAGAGCGACAAATCCCTATCCATACCAAAGAAGAAAAACTTAGATAGGGACACAAAAGTAGTGGTATATTCTCAACCAGAGAAGCTTACAACCTTGAGGCTGGGTTTAATGAAATCCCGAAGGCCTCTGTATGGAGCAACATATGGAAGCAAAAACTATGACCAAAAGTCTCAATATTTCTTTGGCTCCTCATAGAAAAAACACTCACTTGGGACAATATTAAAAAATAAACTTCCTAGGAGCCTCAAGATGTCATTTGTTCTTTCTTGATTTGGACAAATAGAGAGAGAAAGTCTTGAAGGATCCCATTCCAAACATGATTTGGGTCTTCTTATCAGGTCTGCTTCTTTGGGGCATCTAGAAGGAAAGGAACTACCACATCTTTAGAAACAATTATCTTCCTTAAAAATGGATTTGGATCCACATTCAATGGATTGCCTGAGAATCCATTGTAGTGTACACCTAGTCAGATCAAAACTAGTGGGCCTTAGGACAAAAAAATTACATTATGCTACACTAGAAACTACACCCTGGCTACCCCTCCCTCTCTACTTCTCTCTCCAACTCTCCACCTATCCCATCAAATTGGGTGCCTCCACCCCTCAATTTCCTAATTCTCAACGTCGATGGAGCATCTAAGGGGAGGCTAGGCCCTATCATATTTGGTGTAATGTACAGGGATCACTCAAGCACTCACCTTTACCTTTACTCTAGACCCATGGGGCACAACAACAATAATGTAACTAAGCTAAAAGTGGGAAGAAGGAATAAGGATTGTGCAATTTAGGGATACACCAAATTGATAGTGGAAGGAGACTTGAAATTGGTCATCTCTATGATCCACAAAATTCTTAATGGACCCCCCCATCGAAGGTCTCTCATAATCAGAGATTAGAAAGCCTACTGCAACAAGTTTCCTCCCATATTATGACTATCCTTGTGATCATTTCCACCCATATAGGTAGATTAAGAAACACAATTGTTGAGAAAATGGTGAATGGGGGATTCTTTGCTCAAGCAACTCCAATTTTAACCTATTGGAACTCCAGGCTCCTTGAATCTCCTCTCAAACATGAATGTTGGCTCTTAGTGTAGCAAGACTTAAATTCCCCGGATGGAGTGCACACAACGCGAGAAGGTGGGGGGCATGTTTTTGCCATCCCACCATACCACATGCTAGTGGGATGTGGCAACATTCCCCCATAGAATCTTCCTATATGCCATGCAACATGCATATGATGACACATTAGATTACCACCCGGTGAGCTGGTTTGACATTAAATGCAATTCAATTAATTGGAGGGATGCAAGCTAACATAAGTCCTTAGTGGAGTTTCATAGTAGATGGTGCCATTCTCATGGGCAAGCCAACCCAATACTCTATCTTCACCCATTTGATATTTAATAGGTGGCATTCAATGAGATTTCATTCATGGATTTTGGCCTCGGGGAGGAGATCCCATAATTGGACTTGGTATACAATTTGGGTAGGTTTTATTACTTTGCACATGAAAAACTATGTGCACTCATGAATTCTTCTTTTACTTATTCTTAGTTATGAGAGAAGGCACCTAACCCCCTCATTTCAACTTGGTTTGATGGAGATTAACTAGCAAAGATGGAGTCATTCATTGGTGCATATGAAAGAAATGCCAATCCAACTAGGTTGTTTCCTTTGCTCTCATGATGGTCTGTGCTTCCTCACAACACTTCCACACTCTCTTATCTACAAGATCATGCCCTGATGGAAGTTTTGTTCTCCATTTGATCAGCAAAAGTCTTTGGTCATTCTCGACCCCCCAGGTAAGCCACCTCCTCGAATTAGTAGCTCAAGGCAACATATGTATGCTATAATTTTCTTATTTATTGTAAGCAATTCTAATGCTCTTCTTATACCAAAATCTACCATCATCACTCTCACATGAAACTCTAAATCTCTCAGAGTGAGCAGACTCCCTCATCTGAGATGAAGATCCACTTGTGTTTGAGAGCACCCCACTCAACACTCATCTTATTCTATTGAAGACCTCAACCCAAATACTCTAACTCATTATTCATCTAAGGGGTCCTTCACCCACCTTGGGGCCCAACTCTTTTTATAGTTTTACATCATGCCTCGATTAAGAAGCAGGGTATGCGAGGGCAACCTACTACCAAGAATGCAAAACCTGAAGAGGTTAGATGCGAGTTAAAAGCTCATAAACTAGATACAGAGATCTTACTCCCCAATTGGTTCAGGAGGAAATCACATAGGTGGAAAGGGAGCTAGTAAGTGAGAGTTGCATTCTCATAGAAAAAGAGGTACTAGCGAAGGTTGCAGATTGGGTTCTAGATGATGGACACGCTAGATTTCATTATAACAGGTATATCTACATTGTTGACATCTACTGTCATCTCAAGTTTCTCCCGAGTAGAGTTCTTCTGGACATAAATGAAATTAAGGAAGATATTTTCTTAACATTGAATCATACGTAGAGGCACATGATTGCAATGGATCGTGAGATCCAGAGGCT
Organism: Pinus taeda; assembly: GCA_000404065.3. Classification (NCBI taxonomy): domain Eukaryota; kingdom Viridiplantae; phylum Streptophyta; class Pinopsida; order Pinales; family Pinaceae; genus Pinus; species Pinus taeda. The sequence continues at coordinate 40,962 of APFE031405082.1, read as the reverse complement.
AGAGAAGCATATGGACATTCCTCCTAATCCCGAGGAAACAACAAGGAAGCCATCCCTGTTGAAGTCACTGATTCAGATAAATCAACCTTAATGTCTTTTTGTTTCTTTGTCTTTAACTCTTTTATGATTTCATTATATGGTTTTCTGCTTTGGAATGACCCTGATTACCTAATACTTAAAATTTATGTTTTAATTTCTAAAACTTTAAACATCATTTTATATTGTGAAACAATAGAAGTGTTATACATCTAGTTTTCCTAATAATAAACCAAAATAGGCTTCAATAAACATAAATGTAAATCTTTAATTCCAAGCCATGAAAAATTACTTAAACAAAATTAATTTATTGATTAAAAAATTTAAATTTATCAATTAAATTTTTTAAATTTATCCATATCAGTTAGAAATCGTAAATATAGTATTCAAAGAATTGTATGGAAAAACAGTTTTTCACTAAGAAAGAGGAGTTTTTTGTTTGTGAATTTATTGAAGACTTTAATATAAATGTAATATGGATTTATGATATAATGGGTAATATAGATATTTGGGATTAAAAGAAACATTTGAAATTTTTAACATAATATTTTTAAATTTATTTAATTGAAATTTATAAGATTTATTTTAATTCTTATAATTAAATTAAATTATAATATATTTTATTTAAATTTAATTATAAATATTTTTATTAAATTTGGATATTTGTATAAGAATTAATATTTGATATTTCATTTTATGGTTTTGCACACTCTTTTATAAAATGGAGGTTTGTAAATAGTTGCTTTTTAGTGAGAAAAATGATTATTTTACAGTTTTAAAATGCAGGTATGTGTTATTTTTTCTCCTTTTAAAAAAAATAATAAATTTTGGCTATAATCAATACCATTCTAGTTCAACATGAAAGAGATGTTGTTATGTGCGGTTTATTCTATAAACATTTGATTTGTCTAATTACATTAAAATAAAAATAAAAATATAATTAAAACATTGACTTTTGTAAAATTATATTAAATAAAAATAAATAAAATAAAAACTATAATTATAATTAATAATTAAACCAACCTAGATCCATCTTAATTCTAGATATACCAAGAGTAGAGAGGGAGCCAATCTCTTGAGGTGCAATCCTCTTTTAGAGTGAAAAAGATGGCTGCCAACACAAGTGCTGGTTTTTTCTGTGCAAAAGGCGACCCTTCAGGGCACGTCTTCCTCGGGTAGTGCATTGGGAACCAGGAGAGATGAGTACCGGAGTCAAAAACTGCTCAGTGTATACGACCTGCATCGGGCGCCCTTTGACTAGGAAGCTGTTTTCCCGGATGGCATGCGATTCCACTCAGCAATCAACATGTGGTGGAGGAAGAAGAATTAATACCACCCTCATCGCGCAATATTCCTTGAGCTTATGAGATGCGCGATATTGATTGGGGTCGTAGGATCAGGAGGGGGAAGATCAACGACCACAGATGGTCGTGCAAGTTTGTGGGATTGAAAGGTCAAAACATCTTACAGTTTACCACCTTTATCGGGCGCCCTCAAACCTAAAGATGGTTTTCAAGAAAAGCTAGTGATGCCACTCAGAGAGCAACACGTGGCGGGGATCGAGGAAGGAATACCGCCCTCATCGCTCGGTACTCATCCTGCTTCTAAGCTGCGTGATATGAATATTAGCCATCGGATTAGAAGGGGAAGATCTACGGTCATAATTGGTCGAGTAGTTTAGGGTGTTTTTTGTGGGCCACTGCTCCACGTGTTTTGTTTGTGGACCATTTGATTAAAAGGGAATAGATCATCGAAGGCTACTTGTGAGTGGACTATATGGTTCTTTTAAAAAAAAAGCGGGTTTTAGGGCACATTGTTTAATTCTCCCTCTTCCTGGTGGGGATTTGCACTTTTGAGTGCTTGTTGTAACCTATGTAAATTATTTTCTTTCTTAAGTCAATAGAAGGATCGTCTCTTGCTTCAATAAAAAAAAAAAAAAAAAGGTTTGATCCCTCTTAGCCTTTACCACATTTAGAGTTAAGATGGATCTAGGTTAATATACTTGAAAATCAAGTTTATATATATAGTTTTAAGGTCACGACCAAGCTAGGCACCAAATTTGGTGTATGAGACCCACTTGTTTCTTGAGGTGCAATCCTCTTTTAGAGTGAAAAAAGATTTGATCCCTTTTAGCTTTTACCACATCCAGAGTTAAGATGGATCTAGGTTAATATATTTGAATATCAAGTTTATATATATAGTTTTAAGGTCACGGCCAAGTTAGACACCAAATTTGGTGTATGAGACCCACTTGTTTATGGGACAAGCATAGAGAGGGAAAAAATCTCTTGAGGTGCAATCTTATTTTAGAGTGAAGAGCAAATCTCTTGAGATGCAACCCTATTTTAGAACGAAAAAATATTTGATCCCACTTAGCCCTTACCACGTCGAGAGTTAAGATGGATCTTGGGCTTTTATCTTGTGAATATCAAGTATATTATATATATATTATATATATATATATATATATATATATATATATATTTATATATATATATATATATATATATATATAATTTTAAGGTCACGACCAACCTAGAGCTAAAGTCTACTAAGGCATACATACTCTACCCCCTTTGGCTTTGAACCTGTGACTTCTTAGGAGGAACCACATGCTCTTAACCATTAGGTCCCACACAGACACACACACATATATATAATGTGTTGATTGTCAATTAGGGTGTTTTGTGTACCAGATATAATGCTTTGTTAAATATTATTGTATTATCCCTGGAATTGAGATGGAGGCTGATTTATTTCCTTAATTATATACATGTATGTGTATGGGGGGATTATAAACAAAATTTTTGAAAGTCCATTTTAAATAAAATAATCTTACCATAGAAGTTTTGATTAGAGAGAGAAAAAGAATTGTTTGTAAAAAATGTCAATTACTTCTTAATAAAAAGGAGATTTCCAATTCATTATATTTTTAATATGAAGTTGATATGTGACATTTAAAAAATATTAAAAACAAAAAATCTTTATGAGAATCTTTTAGTGTGCCTAATTTAATAGAATATTTTTATAAACAGATAACGAGAGATGTGTAAATATGTGACATTTTAAAATATTATTTAAAAAAAATTAATGTGAGAATATTTCAATACTAGAAATTCCAATGTGATAAAGACTTTCCAATATGAAGATATAAATGTATTTAATAATATGTTAATAACAAAGTCATCAATCTATGATCAACATCAAAACACTTATGTCATGATACATTTCATGTTGCTAAGATTACAAAAATAATTATTCTTATTATTAGCCTTCAAGGGGTGTAGCTCAATTGGCAAGGACCTTGAAAATGATACTTATGTTTGCAAAACGGACATACATATGCACCTAAGAGTTATAGTGGTAGCCCATGTCTATGAACGAAGCATACATAGACACCTAGGGCTTAGCAAACTTCTTATTATTATTAACTATAGGGGTAATATTGGTAGCAGTTGGAATCGATTCTATGTGAAGCTAAAATGAAATCGGTTCCTTTAATAAAAATAAAATTTCTTATTATTATTAACTATAAAAATAATTAATATATGAATTAAACATATATACATTTAAAAAAAATATAATAAGATTCTTAACTATAGGGATTCACCCCATTGGATCATAGTGATTTTTGACATGTTATGTCTTAGTAACACAACATGCCCAAAAACCATAACTCATATTCATATGACATTTTTTTAATTAATCAACTTAATTAAAAAGTAAAAATAACAACTACTTTAAAAACAAATCTTAATCTCTGATTTATATTAAAAACTACCATCCAGTATTAATTATTAATAATTAAAAAAGCCAATCAGAAGCGGTGACTGGTGGGCCCAGTGACAGCGAAGGATAACTAATGATTGCAGTGACTGTCTTGTTTGTTTAAGAGTCGACACAGTAACATGCCCACTTGCTATACTTGTCGGCTTCTCGTACGGACACTACAGTCCCATGACTCTTTGTCTCCATGCGTTGGGGCCCTGTTCTTTGACTAATTTTCGCAATCCACGTTGGCAGCCCGTTGGGTTCGGCCAATGGGAGGACAGCCCACGAGAGGTTCACGTGAGGGCTTTTTTAGTTGAAAGATTAGATACTAAAATAATATTTATGACTAATTATTACGTAAGCAGATTCTTGACCGGTATCGGAATTATCCGGCGGGAATGAATGGTTCCGAGGCTTGTTCGGTTCCGTTGGTTTCCAATATAATTTCGGCCACAAATTTCTCCTTGATTGGGTTTGTCAGGGCTCATGTGACCGTGCGCTTTGGCTTTGCCATTTTTCTGGTAGCCCTGTCTCCTAACGTTCAGGATTTCGCACGTAATGCTATGTTTGGACTTTAGTGGTAAGGGGATCTGATCTGTTATTTTCAGGAAAGTTGTTCTAAGTTATGAGGGTCACCTCCTCCTCATGGATTATTGAAAATTGAAAAGCAAATTTTATCTAAACATAGAAGGTATAAATATCACATTAAAATCATTTTTCTTATTTTACCATTATTTTAGCTACGATGTATTTATTGAACCACGTGGTGGCATGTCACTGCTTTTTGTTTTTAAATAGAATTTTGTGTATGTAGTCTTAGTTTGTTTAACTTGAAATGAATTTGAGAGAATTTTATTTAATGTATTTATTTTCTTTTTGAGTTTGAGTCCATGAGAAAATAGGGATAAATTATGATCGTTAAGTAAAATAGACTCACTTCTTGTATGTGGGGATGACATGTTCCTTGGGATCAAGACTGCCAATGCAACCGTATACATCTTCAATTCCTAGTGAATGATGAGTTCTTATGACCCAAGTTGAGTGCAATCCTTGGATGATCTTGACACCTTAGATACCCTTGGATCGCAACTCACTCAAGCCATAGGTTAAGCATGCTAGACATTTTTGTTCAAAAACTCAAGAATATGATAATGTAATCTTTATCTCATGTACTATTTAGTTTTGTAAACATTTTATAAATAAAATAATATCATATTCTATATTGGAGATGAAGAAACAACATAAATCAAATTACTTCTAAGTAAATAACACATTTGTATAACTCTTTGATTTCAAATGTATTTGATACTCAATTCTTCAATTGGAGCACTATTTCTTCGACACACTATTTCTTTAATCACTTATATCTAATAATATAACTAGCAATTTCCCCTAAAGGTGCAAAGATACACCGAAGGAATGAAAGATTTGGAAAGATTTGCGCTGATAATAAGACTAATTAAAGATATTAATTAAAGAAATTCTTTCACTAGGGTGACCTTTAGATTCTAGAGTATTCCACCACTGACATAAAGAAGGAAAGAAAGATGTTTGTTTTAGAATTTTATCTATTTCATTTAAAAAAAATAAAAAATTAATTCGGAGCCATTTTTCTATCCAACGGTTAATTCTAGTTTGTAATCATTTTACAAATCTACACAGTACCCTTTCGATTGTTTTATAGCAATTATAACAACGTCTTTTTTCCTTCGTGATTTTAATGTGACCTAATAATTCTCTAAAATGTGTGAGAGATTTTTCGCAGATAAGTGGAAACAAAGAATTAACGATGGTGGTCTCTCTTGAGTGAGAGTACCCCTGGGACCCATATCAGAACTTGTTGTCACCACTATGGTCTGAAAATGTCATGCATCTTTCCACTAAGCCGAACTTTTGTAACCTGTGATCCTACATTTCACTACAAGGCAAGATTATTGTCACAAAAGCACACGAAACCATAGGAATGATCTGAGCGCAAGCTAGGATTATTCACAAATGAAAATGTGAGTTTCAACAATAAAACAAGTTTAATGAAACAATGGAACGAACCTAATGTAATGCAAATGGAATAAGAGGAAATAATGCAAAGCAAAAGGGAGCATGTCCACAATAATTTTGGTTCCTGTATGGAAAAAGCAATTCAAAATGAAGATACCAAGATTGTTAATGTTTTTAAATAATGTAAAATGGAATTTTTGACTTTATCATGTTTGGATAGCAATTATCATATCACTTTTCTTCTATTAAAAATTCACTATTTCAAGTGAAAAAAATAAAAATATAAAAATAAATTTTAAACTATAGTTATAATAAAAGTAATAAAATAAATAAAATAAAATTGTATATACAATTAAGGGTGAAATTATTTATATCGCTTTTCTTTTATTTAAAAAATGGATTAAAATGGTAATTAGAAATTTTATTTTTTTAAGATAATATTAATACTAATATAGATAAAGTATTAATGAAAAACATTATTACATTAAATATAAATTTAACAATATATAAATATTAATGATAAGTAAAAAATAATTAACAAATGAGTAGTCTAACTAATAACTAATAGATAAAATGGACATTTTCCGAATATAATTTTAGGTTAATTTTGTTTCAAATAAGGTAGAGAGTTTTAAAAATCACAAGCTTAAGTTGTTTAATCTACAAAGATATAATGTCTCATGTATTTTTTAGGATGTTGAATCCATGTATGCATTCAAAAGTGTACTTTATACAATAAAAATTTACAATCATACTAAAAATTGTATTTCGAGATTCTGACCAAAAATTCATTTAGTCTGTTAGTTAAACTACGCCATTAACAAATGATATTTATAATAAAATTTACATTAAAAAACAATGAAAATTTATTGAAGTGATGAGATTAATTTTTTATTCTTTTTTAGTGGCACAATAAATATTATAATATCCACCTTTCTAAGGGGTGAAGGTATATAATATAATATCTAATTTTAAGGTCAGAGCCAATCCAGACACCAAATTAGTGTATGAGACCCCCTTGTTTGTGGGACAAGGGACCCACCTCTCCTCAACGATTTGACTTCTAAAGTCCACAACGACATACATACTCTACCCCCCTCTGGTATTGAGCCTCTAACCTCCTACAAGGAAACACATACTCTTACTATTAGGCTCAGTCAGGATGTATTGACAAAGACTAGACCAATTGAGCTAACTCTCTTCACTGTTTTAAGAGAATGAAGTTGTAAGTGGACACACAAATGTACACCTTCTTAAGAGAGTGAAGGTGTGGATGCACGTACAAAAATGCATCCCTTCACCCCACCATTGACCCTCTCAATTCATTGATAACACTAGGTGAACACACTAATGCACATCTTCAAACCCACCATTGGCCCTCCCAGTTCATTAATAGCACTAAGTAAACATACAAATGTTCCTCTAATTCACTAATACCACCAAGTGAACACATAAATACATATTTGTGTTTAATTGTGTAGCTTCACCTTCAAGGGAGAGTGCAAGTGTGGATGAACATACAAATGTAAATCTTCACCCCCCAGACCCTCTCAATGCATTGTCAATACATTTAAGGTGTGCATTTATGGTACTTCACCTTCCAAGGAGAGTAAAAGTGTATATAAACACACAAACACAAACCTTGAACCTACTCCTAACTCTCCCAATTCAGTCGTAGCACATTAATTGTAAGAGAGATATTTTTATTGTAGAAAAAATTCTAAAATGCACAAATTTTAGGCATGTCTATCTACTTAGGCCAATTTACTAAATGTGAAGGTGGGTGACAAGTGAAATAACTTAGTACACCTTAAAGAAAAAAAAGAAAAAAAAAACTAATGCTAAGAATTGATCCAAAACAAAGAAATGGAATATAGGTTGGTTCCCTTAACATAAAAATAAAGTTCACTAATGAAAGGATTGTTTGGGACTAATCAATCTTCACGTAGATAAGGTAATCCGCTAACTCAGGGGATAATCCTCTATAATTGTAGTTCATCCTCTATTAAACACTTCCCCCACTTTTCTTCACCTCTTGTTTAAAAGGATTTACTAATGGACCAATATATGGGCTTTACGTATGAAGTTATGTGAAGGAGTATTATGGAGTATGGCTATCCGAAGATCTTTTTTCTTTTCTTTTTTTGCGTAAAGTGTGGGGAAGGTAAATCAGCATGCATATTCAAACCATAACTAATCTACCATTTTTATGGGAGGAGGCATGAGTCCCTTTAGAGAGTCTAACTTGAAAAAAATTCTCATATATCAAAGTTTTGGCAATGGTGGTGCTCAAGAGGATCAATCAAAAGATGGAAGCTTCGTTATGGGATTCTTGAGACAAAGGGTCTCTAGAATGCTATTGCGTAAATAAGATTAGAAGGGTAAAAGCTCAAGGCCAAGTTATGGTTACCTTTGGACATTAATTTTGCAATGTTTCTATTGTTGTTACAAAGGCTAAATATTTTTGTGACACAATTTTTTTGAAAATGGAAGAAGATTCTAGACTTTAGATCTAGTGGCAAGCCTATATAATGTTGACAAAAAAAATTACCCTCTTAACTAATACTATATTGGTGGTTCGACATTCTCATGTGTTTTTGAGAGTCAATATTTAATATCTTTGTCAAACAACAATTATAGAAGTAGCAAGACAATATTTTTCTTAAATCTTATGATGGTGGTAGATTTTAGTATGGATAATTTACCTTTGACTCCATGGTGGCTATAAAACTTTATTTAGAACAATCTCAAGGGATCTCTATTGCCCAATAACAACTTATATTTGAGGGAAAACAATTACAAGATTTCCCAAACTAATTAATTACAATATTCGTATAAATATTAAATAATTTTAGTGACATATCTGCATAAAAAGGTGTTCGGATTACGGTTGATCCACATCCAAATCAATTTGTTACAATGAAACAACTTACTCCAATGGTTCTGCATCAAAACAATCTTTGGTCATACTAAATTCTTATATTGTTGAGAACTTGCACAAGATGTTGAGATCAAATATTCTAAAGTAAATGAATACCTTCTAACTCTTAAATATATTCCACCCATAGTTAAAGATGTGTACTCAATCCATTCAAACTAAGACCTATGATTGTGATAATTTTTTTATTTCCAAAAAAATATTTGTAATCTAATTCCATGCTTCACATGATTAAAAAAATACAAAGATTGGTTTTATAACATTTATCTAATAAAATTTAAGTTATATAACATAAGTATTTGAATAAAAAATTATATAAAAATATAATTTTAGTATCCACTAGTTCATGAACTTTGCAAGATTCGAAAGGGGGATTGGATGATCAAGACCAAAGGTTAAAATTAAACAGGTAGGACCATACAACAACTTTGTAGTTAGCCACATTGATAACATTAGATGTTAAAATTCACACAATTAATCAATCCAATTTGGGCTCTTAAACACATCTATTACATAGAGGGATTGATCGACTTTAATTGCTTCCAATTTATAATGCTTAGCTTAAAAATATTAGATTTTACTCTTTCTGTAAAATAAATACAATAATTTTAAGTTAGGATCGAACTTTTACCCTATGAGAAGACTCTAATAGTTTTAAGCTGAACAATCTCCTAAGATATCAAACTAGACATGCCTCGCCAACGGAACAATATAAATTAGGACACCAATAATAGTTATCCATATCGAATTGAAAACCAACAACTATACTACATTACTAAATAAATAACAATAAAAAAAAATATTAAGTGGACATTTTTTTAATAACAAATTGAATGACCAATTAATAAAATTTTGAAAGTATTTTTATATAATAATTATAATAATCTAATTTTAAAATTATCGCCCAACCAAACTTGATATTTGAAACCCCTTGTTTAGAGACATTTCTTTTTAAAGCAAAAAAAATTGATGATATAATCTTTACCTCATGTAATATTTAATTTTGTAAACATTTTATAAATAAAATATCATATTTTATATTGGAAATGAAGAAGTAACATAAATCAAATGACTTCTAAATAAATAACACATTTGTATAACTCTTTGATTTCAAATGCATTTGATACTCAATTCTTCAATTAGAGCAACATTTCTTTTGACACGCTATTTCTTTAATCACTTATATCTAATAATGTAAATATATGTTGTTGCAAATTAAGTTAACATGATTTTAAAAAATGTCATCTAAAGCTTATAAGTCTTTACTTTTATGCTAAATTTGAATCAATGGATTCACAAGTTACAAGCTTGGTAAAAATACAAAACCCTGGAAGATATGTTAAAGAATAAATAACAATGAAAAAAATATTAGGTGGACATTTTTTTAATAGCAAATAAAATGACCAATTATTAAATTTTT
>APFE031405082.1:0-29811 GCA_000404065.3 Pinus taeda | reverse complement strand
TATATCTTTTATTAAGTAATTCCAAAACTTTTACTATGCATTTAAATTAAATTTAAGTTAAAAGATTACAGGTAAGTTAATTATATTTAATTCACCATATTAATTTATTGTTCAATCTGGACAAAAATGGATGTTTTTCAACTTCGATGATTTTCCTGAAACAATAACAGGTACTAATGCACCTCACCTCTATTCAGTGTATATTTGCACATATAAACCTTACTATCGGGAAAATTGGATGATGAAACTTTACAAAGGTCATGCTTCCATGCTTGTTAAATGCAATTTGAGATAGGAATAAATAGGTTGGGAGCCTAGAAATAAATGAACTGGAGTGATGAGCATGATGAGCATGGGCAGGAGATTGTGTAGGAATGGGTGGTCATTTCATATACAAGGAACGACCATAAGAAAAATGGATGACCTAGTTCAGGCACATAAGTTAACAACACTATAAATGGGCATGGAGTAAGTACCAGGATCAAAGCAAGGGCCATGGGCTATGAATGGGCATGGAGCAAGTACCAGGATATGAAAGTAGCAATCCTTCTTGAACCTCAACTTCGCTCGAGGGGGTAGCCTCCAAGTTTCCAACATTCAGTGTCTTCATAAAAATGGGATGCCATGGTCTATTTAAAGCAAGTAAGCAAGTTACGTTGTCACAAAGTCTTGGATGCGGACTATGCAAATAACAAGGGGTAAGCAAGTTTTTTTTGAAAGATAAACTCCTTTGCCCTTGCCACATACAAAGGTCCAACCTTAACAAAGAGCTTCCCCAACTCAATATGGCTGACCATGCACCTTCAATTCATCTGAACATCATCTACCTTGGCGCAATGATGAAGGAGGTCAATGATAACTCAAGGCAAGGTGTTGACAGCCCATGAAAGTCGATAATCCATGCGAGAGTTCCATATGGAAAATTATAACTAGGCCGAAAATGACAAAAACAAAAATCTTTAATTGGCTCAGGTAAACAAGGTTTACCCACCCCAAACCCATAACGAAAAACACCAATCAACATAAATATTAATTAAATTGAAATTTAATAAATTACACAAATTAAATACCTAATAATATCCATCCAAAAATTCAATAAATCAAAATAATGAATTACCAAAATTCCCTGCTCGAAACCTATTAAAATCATTAAAGAAATTTAAACATCAAACATCTTTCACCATGTGAAAATACAAATAAATGTCTTTCACTCTGTTCAAATCCTTACCTAACATAAGCATGTCAACCTAAACTATCATTATAAATTTTCATGTTTGAATAAACTATTCGTTCATTATCTAATTGATTTTTTTTAATGCAACATCTAATCAAGGAAGAAACTTGTGTGCAAAGCATAAAACGAACCTAAAATGTTGTGTCTTAGTGATGTAGAAATTTTGGTTAGATTTAAATGATAAGATTGAGGATAAAGATGTAAATGGACATGTGGTAGATGATATTTTTTACATGTTATTTTTTATTTAATTAATTTTTATAATAGGGAAAAGGGAAAAATTGAAGTGAATCATTATTTTAAATTTATACCATCATTATAGTTTATACCACATGATGTGTCATTGCTATACATTCAAAATTTTCAAATGCTATGTTATAATTAATATAGTTTCTCTATACGTTTGTAATAATAAATGTTCAACATGTTATAAGCATATGTTCAAAATGGGGCAGGTCATATACTCCTCTCAAACTGATTAGACAATTCATTTTTTTGCCAATGATTTCATCATGTTATATACTATTCATGCACACGTGTACAAGTGTACAACGTGCATGTTTGCGTTCTTGTTCGCTATTCCTCCTTCATATGCTAGTGGGTTATAATATTGAATCAACTCTTTCTCCGTGGATGGAATTTGGAATTTCTCACCTACATGGAAATGGATATAATTCGATGATAAACTATTTATTATGAGATGATTTGTTAGTTAAATATAGCGAATTTTTTTTGTAAAATGGTTAAGATCTTGTCTTGAAATTGTGAACACTAGTCGGAAAGGTGTGAAAATTGTCAAATTTGACTGGTGAGCCTACTTTGAATTTCCAACCGCTTATATGAGACCGCGCCAACAATGACATATATTGTGGAATTTGCCATTGAATTTTTATTATAAATGAAATGACCTTTCTCCATGCACTTTTTATGGTCTATTTTGCTTAAAATCTAATAAAGATATTTAAAACTACAAAGTTCGAGTGCTTAGGGCGATGAATCCATTTATACATTCAATAGTGCATTTCAAATAATTTGAATCACAATCTTACTCCAAATGATATTGTCGAATTTAGGCCAAAATACCATTTTGTTTATTAGTTTGACTATGCCTATTGTAAATGTTATATTGTGATTTTGAACATTTTTTTAATTATGTGGATAAGTGTGTTTATTCTGGAATAAAGTTTTCACAATTTTTATTTAATTATCAATAATTATTCAATAAGTGATAGAGATTTAAGCTCCATACAATATTCTAGAATATAATGAATGAATATGTGTGTGTACAAGTGTCATATGAAGTGAGTTATGATTTTTGTGGTATGTTGTATTGACAACCCATGTTATTCCAACAAAATTTATTCATAAACGAGTACTGCAAGACGACATAGTCCCTACCATTGAAATTAAGGATTACGTTGCTAGAAAATTTGCATATAAAAGCTAGTAGCATGATACGTATAAAGCATACTATGAAATATTTAAACTAATATTAATATTATATGGAGAAGATTAATATATATGTTTCATATATGTAAGATAATAGAAAATGATTATTCTATGAAATTGTTTTACAAAGCACAACTGCATTCATAGTTATAGGACAAGGTTTGACAATTTGTATTTTCCCAAGAAAAAATAAATAAATAAATCTTGTAATTCAATTATGAAGTAGTAACTTTGGCAGGGCTTGTTCAAATCACATTTACATTATGTGCATATCCAACTAAATGGATGTCACATTTCTATAGATCTAAATTACACAATGTTTAGTACAATGCAAAATTATATAGTGTTGGTCAATTTGGCATGACACTTAACATGATGCTAGATTTTTGCACAGAGTAATAATGTGAAAATTGTGAGGGATTTTTCTTGGGTTTTTTTTGCCTAAGCATTCAACCATTGACTATCGAAAATTGTTAGGTATTTTTCTTGGGTTTGTTTTGGCCTAAACATTCAACCATTGACCATCTCATAACTTGTCATTAAGAGACATATATGAAATTTATAACCAAAACATGGACCTCAATCAATGAGGTAGCAAGATCATGATAGTCATTAACAACCACCATACACCAAATAGGAACCTGCAACATGAATAGTTGATAGCAACGACATAGAAGTCATACTGACAACAACATGAATATCCTCATTCATCAAGAAGTAAGATAGTGCAATGGAGTATCAATCTCTTCGACATCATCAACATGGTATTAAGTATGCAATGTTTCCAATCATCAACAAGTAACTTCAGCAACCAACAACTAATCATCAATACCGACCATAACAGACACATCCACCTCATCAAGCATGTCAATAGATAGTCATAATTCATAACTTTATCATTTGCATCATTGATAACTAGCGACAGAACAACAACATATAAACCTTCAACAATAACAATAGAAATATCCATACATCAACAAAGATATGCAACAAGACATTTTATGAAACCATAATGCCAAAAAGGGACTATAGGGCTATGATAGTTGCCTCCCCTCAACCAAAAGTCTATAGAAACCCAATGTAAGAAACATAAGACCAAATATGAAATGGTGAATGCAAATAAGAGGCTTCCTTTGAATATGTCCCATTTTTTATCAATCACTAAGATGTATATGTGTATGTATAACTCAGAAACTGTGTATATACGTGAATTTCCTTCACACCATCCACGTACATAAGGTAAACTGAAGTAATTTATTGTCACATCCCTACTGAACATGATATACTTGTTAAAACAATCGACAGAGTGATGAGGCAGGAACCATTCCTAATTTATGTATGAGATATTCAAAGGAAACACATGGAAGTGGCTTTGTAAATATATCTGCAAATTGTTCCTTTGAAGGAACATACTCCAATTTGACCTTTTGTTCAAGCACCCGATCTCTTAGAAAATGACATTTGATTGGAATGTGCTTGGATTTTAAGTGCATGAAAAGATTCTTAGAGATAGTTATGGCACTAGTATTGTCACAGTGAATGGCCCATACAAGTTGAGGAAAAATGACTTGAATATCTTGCAGTGTTTGGATCATCCGTAAAAGTTGAGTACAACAAGATGCAGTAGCAACATATTCTACCTCAGTAGTAGATAAAGCAATAGAATCTTGTTGCTTGCTGAACTGTGAAACCAAGCGAGGTCCCAAATAAAATGCTCCTCCACTAGTACTCTTGTGATCATCAACATTACCTTCCCAATTTGCATCTATGTATGCATGAAGTGCAAAGTTTGCATCTTTGGGGTACCATAGACCAAAATATTCAGTTCCTTGTAGATACTTGAATATTATATTAACTTCTAAGAGATGAGTTTCCTTAGGATTTCCTTGAAACCGACCAAAAATGCCAACTACATGCATAATGTTTGGTCTTGTACCTATAAGATAAAGAAAGTTTCCAATCATAGATTTGTATTTTGGTTGATTAACTGAAGGAGAATCATCATTTTGATTGAGATTGCATCATGTTACCATTGGTGTGCATAGAACCTTGTAGTCTTCCATTCCACATTTCTTCAAAATATGTTTGAGGTACTTGGTTTGCGAGAGAAAGATGCCATTCTTCGTTTGTTGAACTTGAAGGCTAAGAAAGTATGTTATTTCACCAAGTAGGAACATTTCAAATTCTTGCCGCATAAATGAAGCAAATCCTTGACTCATAGATTCTACATTGCTTCCAAATATGATGTCATCTACATAAACAACAATTATCAAAAGTTTCTTTTTATCAAATTTGATATATAGGTTTCTATCTGCACATCCCTTTTTGAAGACTTGTTGCTAAAGATACCTATTAAGCTGATAATACCATTCACGGGGAGGTTGTTTTAACCCATACAATTCCTTATTAAGTTTGCACACAATATTTTTATCATTTCCAAGAATGAACCATTTAGGTTGTTCAATATAGACCTCTTATTCTAGATCCCCATTTAAGAATGCATATTTAACATCCATTTGATATACCTTAAAGTTATGATAGCTTGAAAATGCATGAAACATTCTTATGGTTTCAAGTATGGTTACAGGTGCAAATGTTTCTTCAAGGTCTATCCCTTCCTATTGAGCATAGCCTTTACATACAAGTCTTGCTTTGTTTCGAATTACTTCTCCATTTTCATTCAATTTGTTCTTGAATACCCATTTTGTCCCCATTACATTTTTTATCATGAGGACTTGGTACTAATTCCCATGTATGAACAACGTAAACTTTGAAACAAGAACTGATGCGATTACCCGTTTTGTTGAGGTAGCAAAAAAACCAATTTTGAAAAGTGGTGTGATGCAAACTATCTATATATATAATATATATTATATATATATTATAGCATAGTTTTTGACAGTTTAATTTTTTTATGTACATTAGTTTTTAGAATGTTAGTGATTTGCATGCTGATTTTAGAAAGTGTCAATTCTGCACTAGGCCTTTTTTTTTTAAACTTATTTTTTGACTTTAGATTTTTAATGTATAAATGTGAATAATATTTTCTTAAATTTAACAATTTTTGAAGTGGTCTTTTTTCTTCATATTTTTTTTTGTTTTCTTTTAATTTTTTTTTTTTGTAGTGAGGTCTTTATTTTTTGCATAGTTAAAGAAGAAGGTCAATATTTTAAATTTTTGTTATTCTACGTATTTATATATCGTTAATTAATTTTTCAAAGCACATCAAATAATTGTCTCTAAAAAACAATAATTTCTAACAATTGACATAAAAAATAAACATTTTGAACATAGATATAACAAAAAAATTACACATTTTGTAAGCTTTTGCTAGAAACAATATGTCAAAATCACAAATTTTATAGGAAAAATTGAACAAAAAGGTTAAATAATATATATATATATATATATATATATAATATATATATATATATATAAATTCATGTCAAAAAAATAATAATAATCATAGTTTTTTTCAAAAAATAATGATTCACATAAAAAATAAAGTGAAAATCACATAATACAAATATTAAACATATAACAACATTAACTGAATACTTATTCTTCTCATAAAATGTCAAAGTCAAAACATTACAAGAATAACTAATTAATAGTTACAAATAATGAGTTTGATTTCTAACCAAAACTTGAATTTTAACAATAATATCACGTAATCCAAACTCTTCATCCTCTAGAGTTTCATCATTGTCTTCTTCCACAATATTTTATGCTTCAGTTTACTCATTTTCCTCTTCTGATGGATCTTTGATGTCTGCAAATCTCTCAATGTATGCATTTCTAATCATTCCATCTAATGGTGGTTGAGGTTCCTTTGCCTTTTTTGCCACACGTGATTCATTAAAATCTCCTTTCCTCAATCCAATTTCTTGCATTGCATTTGGAAGAAATTGAAGAACATTAATTCTTTGTTGAATAAATTTGCACTATATTGGGTCCTTTTCAATGGTAATGCAATTTCTTCCTTTTTGTAGGCAACATGCTAGTGCTGTAACTTATTGTCAAGCACAAAAGAAATAATGAAGTAGATTAGCATAATCACATATAAATTAAGAAAGAAGATATTGAAATTCAAGTCTATATAATAAAACTTACTTGAGCCTGAAAATAAATCTAGAACTCAATCTCTTTCATTTGAACATAAGTCTATAACATAGTTAATCAATGACTGTGGTTTTTTATAAATGTTAACTATCTCTCCTTTCGCTTCTTTATCTTCATATGTTAGTTTTTTTGCAACAACATCATAAACTAGTACTTGGCTATGACTCTTTCCATCTACCCGATTAAGAAACATAGACTTATAGCTATCATCTTTGGTCCAACTATCAATATGGATGAACTCACAATCATTTATAATTAGTTGATCTTCCCGGTTATAAAGATTTGAATTTTTCTTGTAACATGAAAAAATAAAAGTTCAATTAACTTGTACATAAATGAATCTTTTAACATTAATCAAACATACAATTTCAATGTTTTACCATACAAGCTGCATCCTTGAATTTTTTTTCCCCTTAAAGCTTGTCAATAACATTGTCAATTGCGTGTTTGAATGAAATGTCACAAATCTCCATAATGGTGATGATGTGACTTCTACAAATCCCACAACCACTTTACTAAGAGTTCGGTAAGTATAAGGGTCATTGTCATAGTCAATGTTTGGGATATTGAAACCATGGGGAATATCTGTAATAACTAGGGAATAATCCCTTTTAGGTATAAGTTTAGCAGTGTATTCATAATCACCTTGTATTACTTGATATTGAATAATGTTAACCTCATTTCAAATGAAATGAGTAAGAGTTGGATCAAGTTCAACATTCCTCAAACGTTGCTTTCTCAGTCTTTCAATCTTAATTTTTTCAATAAATCTTCTGAAACTGTCTGGTGCTCCATTTGCATCCTTCCTCATCTTTAATAACATAAACAAGTATATGTATAAGTTATGAAAATAAAAATAGTATACAGATGAATACAAATTAATGTAAAAATCAATGTACCTTTTAAATGCAAGATAAAAATCTTTTAGTGTTGATGTAGAACTTGAATCTGGATAGTTGCGTACAACATCATCCCAACTATCTTCATTCAACAATTTAACCATTTGTTCTTGTATTTTCATGTAAACATTGTGACAAAAGAGATAAAGTAAAATTTTTTAATATAATGATATGCATAACAAATACTACCAAGAAAAATATGTTATATTTAAAAGAAAATTATAATCTAGAAATAAGTAAAAATAATTCAACAAAATTACTTCTGAAATTCCTCACACATTCCATCCATTGATAATTCCCCTGACTTCACATGAGATAATATTTTTTTGACAAGTTTTTCATCCTTCACTCCTTGCAATGCTCTCCAAGGTGTGATAGTCATATCTTCTGGAAGCTGCTTCATTTCAGGGCCTGATTTACTACTACTACATATTAATGGTTTAGAATTTTTGTCCTTCAGGTTTTTAATGCCATTGTTCTCCCACATGATAAAAATCTCATTAATCAATTCCCATATCTCTCCAGTTTTAAATGCCAACTGGAAAATGTTAACAATACTTCTGAATATATTAGAATGTACTTTTCCACCCTTTGAATTGATTTTTTTTCTCAATTTGATAGCCTATTTCCATTCAACATTCCTTCGAAATTCTAGACTAACATTTGTCTTATCCCCACCACATTTTTCTTCAATTTCATTATGAATAAATCTAACCCTTTGGATGAAATTCATAGACATCCTATAGTCACTATCTGTTTTATGATCCCATGGCAATAACTTTGCTTCTGTATATGATAAACCAGTATACATGATGCATTTCATTGTTTCAAAATGCGGGTTAGTGGGATATTCCTCCATTAATTGCCTTTGAGATTATACAGAATGGTTCCCCACAAGCACATTATAATTGTATTCAAAACATTTTGACTTATCAAATGCTTTTTTGTTGGGAACTTGAACTTGATCAACAAGAAGCACATAATCAACCACATGAGCATATAGATTGCACCTCATCAATGTCTTCAAGTTGTGAACATGCAGGTGGTGTGGCTTTCTGATTTGATATTTAAATTGTCCTTCATTTGGCTTATAGATTTGTCTGACATTAAGCTAAAATGTACAACCACCCTCAATTAAGTTTGTCTTTGTCAAGTTATGTCGAATGACATTTTGTTTTGTTTTAATAATTCCATCCTCTAAATCAACTCCCGGTGTAATGATTTTCCTACTTTCTTTTGAATTTTCACTAGGATCTTCACTGTTGGCCTTGACTATTTGAAAATGATCAACTTTTATTTTCTTCCTCCTCTTTTCTTTTAGATAAGTAACATTCTCATCATCAACTGGAGCAAAAACATTCTTGAGCATTTTTAGTTTTGTTCTTTTATGGCTTCTCTCCTTTCCAAGATCAATTATAATCTCATCCTCAGTAATGGCATCATATTCTTCAACGTCAATTTCAACTTCCTCATCTTCAAAAGTAACATGTCTACCTTTGCTAGATTTATCCACTACAAGAATTCTTTGTTAATCCCTTGGATGTAGTTTTGTAGCATCATGAATTACTATTTTTTGCTTGTTTGCCATATTTTCTTCTAACCCTGAGTAGAAACTGTTGAAAACATTGATAATATATTGCTCTATGGAATAGATGCTTCCCAACATTAATTGCCTTTGAGATTATACAGAATGGTTCCCCCCAAGCACATAATAATTGTATTCAAAACATTTTGACTTATCAAATGCTTTTTTGTTGGGAACTTGAACTTGATCAACAAGAAGCACATAATCAACCACATGAGCATATAGATTGCACCTCATCAATGTCTTCAAGTTGTGAACATGCAAGTGGTGTGGCTTTCTGATTTGATAATTAAATTGTCCTTCACTTGGCTTATAGATTTGTCTGACATTAAGCTAAAATGTACGACCACCCTCAATTAATTTTGTCTTTGTCAAGTCATGTCAAATGACATTTTGTTTTTCTTTAGTAATTCCATCCTCTAAATCAACTCCCGATGTAATGATTTTCCTGCTTTATTTTGAATTTTCACGAGGATCTTCACTGTTGGCCTTCACTATTTGAAAATGATCAACTTTTATTTTCTTCCTCCTCTTTTCTTTTAGATAAGTAACATTCTCATCATCAACTGGAGCAAAAGCATTCTTGAGCATTTTTACTTTTGGTATTTTATGGCTTCTCTCCTTTCCAACATCAATTATAATCTCATCCTCAGTAATGGCATCATATTCTTCAATTTCAATTTCAACTTCCTCATCTTCAAAAGTAACATGTCTACCTTTGTTAGATTTATCCACTACAGGAATTCTTTACTATCCCTTGGATGCAGTTTTGTAGCATCATGAATTACTATTTTTTGCTTGTTTTCCATATTTTCTTCTAACCCTGAGTAGAAATTGTTGACAACATTCATAATATATTGCTCTATGGATTAAATGCTACCCAACATAATTGAAAGATTTTCAATAAAATTATGTTTCACAAAATATCATATGTCAATAAAAGCTAAGTTATAAAAATATAATGATACAATTACAATAACTAAAAACACAGAAATATAAATAACAATACTTATGATATCTTGTGTATTCTCATTTATTATTTGTTTACACATCTTTGTAGGTTCATCTGTCATGTCATACATTGACAATGAAAAATGATATGTAATCTTGTCATGTGACTTGGGCAGTTTTGTAAGTACATAAAAAACTTTAGTGTCTGGTATCAAACATATGTCTAGTACTTTTCCCAGCACCTCATAACTTCCACTATCATTAGGGATATCAACATATAGATATATTTTCATATGTTGTTCACCTTCTTAATCTTTCACATACCATACTTGTTCAATATGCTTCGCTTCTTATGACTTCTTCTAGTAAGAAATCATCTTCTTATCCTTTGAGGCGCTTGATTGATTTGTAGTTATTATCTCAGGTTTGGGTCGTTCAACAATATTTTTTGAGGATCCACCTTTAATTTTAGTAGTCTTTGGTCCAAAAAGATTCACAAAAATATACCTTGATGCCATTTTCCTGCAAAAAATATACACATATATATAAATCAATAAATTACAAAAAAACCAATAGCTTGAGTAAACAAACAAAATGAAACAAAATCTAAAAACGAAAAAAGACCAGAAACATGCACATCGAACCCCATGACAAGTTGGTTGTTAGGTTCATATAGGAAACAAAAAAAATTCCATTCCTTAGGAAAAAATTATTTATTTTTTCATTTGTCTCTAGTCCCTTGGCAGGCCAGGGGTCGATTCTCAGAGTCGGCCCCCTTCGTGCTAGGAGGGTGTTGTGACTTGGTGTCATGTGGTACCTGCACCTGTGGGTGGGTGCACTCAGGCGTGGGTGTGCCCACATGGGGCAAAAAGACCCTCTAGCCTTCTAGGGGGCCGATTCTCAGAATCATCCCCGTGGCCTCCCGGGGGCCAATTCCCATAATCGCCTCGACAAGTCAGGGGGATGATTCTCAAAATCACCTCGCAGGCCTACTGGGGGCAATTTTGAGAATCACTGCCCTAGTATGCTAGGGGGTCATTTTTTATTTTTCCCAGCGAAGGCATGCCCATGGCCAAGCACAACTGCCCATGACCAAACCTGTGGGAAGGCGTGCTTGGCTATGGCCGTGCCCGCTCGCAGCAGGGCCGAGTACAACTGCACTCTACCATGCCGTAGGCGAGAACACCCACCCACAGGCCAGGCCACTGCACTCTGCCCTACTGCAGGTGGGGACGCCCATAGTTGGGCGAGCCTGCCCACCTTTGCTGGCAGCACCCACCCCCATGGCCTAGCCTACTCAGGGTGAGGGTCGATTCTTAGACCCCCGGTAGGCTGGGCCACAAAGGTGGGTGCTGTCGGTTGGCCGTGGGTGTGCCTGCTAGTGGCACCCACCCTAGCTGTCCAGCCCGCCAAGGGTGAGGGTTGATTCTCAGAATCGACCCTCACCCCTGGCGGGCTGGGCCACAGAGGTGGGTGTCGTCAACGGGTGACCAAGTGCTTAAAATTAAGCTCAAAACTCAAAGTGTCAGAATCTCTATAAACTTAACTTTAGAATGAAGAGCTCGTCATCCTGATTTCAACGGTGCGAACAAGACTCAATTCCAATCTCGTATGAAGAAGTTAGAGTAAGTCAAAGTTCAGGCTTGACTTGGACAGATGGCAGGAAAAGATGACGTGGCAGGGCTCTTTAGCGAATGGAGAAGCACCAAGTCGCAAGCCGCGACTGGCCCCTACATTTCTCAAATCACATGTCGCAGGTGGGTTGGTGTTAAAAATTGACCTGGAACAACCTAGGGTGTGATATGATAATCGCAATCGCACATCACAATAGGGCAGGCATAAAAGCATTAAAGAATCGGCCTGGAAGTTGCAATGTGACGATCGGCCCCGAGCAAGGAAGGGTGCAATGCAATAATTGTAATTGCAGATCGCAATCACACATTGTAAAAAATAGAGTCTCACATATATAAGACCATCAGTACTCCAACAATTATGAATTGCGAAAGGATCCCGGATGTGATAGGTTTATGAGTTCCGGTTAATAGTTCCATCGAGACCGCCATATCGCAATCACACATCGCCCTGCTGCGTTCACAAATCATAAGCTTGTTGGTTCTCGCCAATTGCGATTTGCAATGGGAAATTCAGTGCTGATAGATTATGGATTGCCATTCAGTGAAATTTAAGCTCAGTTATCCCTTTTTGGAGCTAATTTGTAGGATCATGCTAGATTTGGAGCAATTTGTGGAGCGAATAGTGGGAAAAATAGGAGAGGTCATAACTTCTTCTATTTTCCACCAAATTGGATGCAAAAAGAGGCTAGAGAGCCATTTTTGGACATTTTGGATTCATGGGAGCAATTTTCATAAGCATTTGAGCATTGTAAATACATATTTTTACACATTTGAGCATAATAGAGAGGCCCAATCCATTGGAAGCTGGATCAAGGAGACGTATTCCAAGAGAGGTGAAATCCTTTATCATGTTCATGTTGTAATGTTTTTTTTTTTTTTAATGTTGTTTTTTCAGTCTCTTATTTATGTTAAATTTCTTATAAAATTAACATAAAAACTATCATTTCACTTACAAAAATTCATGAATCCTTAAGCATAATGAAAGCATTTTGTTTCTAATCTTAGGAGGATCTTAGCAAAACAATATAATATTCTAAATCAGATCATTTGGTATTAGAGAACTAGGTTTTCTTTGTGAAAGAAGGATTTAACTGTTTGTAAGTTTATGTCATGCTTACAAGGTTAAAAATCAAAAGAGGAGAAAGAAATATGGTTGGAAGCCCTGAAGTTGGGTCGAGGGGAAGGAGAGAAAGGTTGCCACAATCTCCAACATCGGTTCAGCCTTGAGTTGTAGTTGAGACTCCAGAGATCATGTCTCATAAAGGAAAAACTACAATCACGACAGAACATGAGAATACCTTCAGAAAGGCTTTCTTTGATATGACAGAGATGGGGAAGGTCCTCTATGAAGAGAGGAATACCAGGTTGCAAGGGGAAAGTTCCATACCTCCCAAAGGAGAAGGTTCTTCAGGAAGAGGTAAAGGAAATGGAGACAAACCTCCACCCTCTCCACCATCTTCTTCATCTTTTTCTTCACAAGCATCTTCACCCTCTTCCACTAAGACAACCCTTACTTATACTCACAATCATATTTCAAAAGGAACTAGTAAATCACCTTTTTAAAAACTTGATGTTAAATTTGAGCTCCCATGTATAATGGTGAAGTGAATGCGAAGAAGCTTGATAATTGGATTCGTCAGTTGGAGGTCTATTGCAGGATTCAAAACCTTCAAGAGGATGACATAAAGATTTAGTTAACTTCCTTGAGAATGGAGGGTGAAACACTAGTATGGTGGGAATCAAAGACCCAAGAGGAGATTAAAAAACATGATAAGATCTCAATTCCTTGGAATGATTTCATTGCTGCAATAAAAAGACAATTCTACCCTCTAGCTTATATGTAGAAAGACATCATGAATTAGCAAAACTTTAAACAGCTTAAAGGTCAAAATGTGCAAAATTACACCCAAGAATTCAGAAAAAGGTCTGTGATGTTAGGTGTAGATTTGCAATCAAAGGACACATTGACGAAGTGCATAGGGGGTTTACATAGTTACCTTAGGCATATTATCTTAGTGTTTAATCCCAATAATCTTGATGATGTGTGTGTGTAAGCCACTCATCTTGAGGCAAGAGGGAAAAACACCCCAGAAGAAGGTATTAAAAAGACATTTAAGAGTAAAGGAAAGGAAAATGCTTTCAAAGGGAAGGAAAAGAAAAATGCATCTATCAAAAAAGGAAAGAAAATTACATGCAAACAATGTTTCAGAGAGAGTCACGATAAAGCTCATTGTTGGAAGGTTCATCCTGAAATGAGACCAAAGAAATACAATAATAAGGGAAAACAAAAAACAACTACAACCACTCAACAAGATTTGGGATCCAATTTGGGTGATGAAACTAAAATCACAAACCACGGGGTTAAAAGGAAACCAATCCACTGTTAGCACTAGGTCTTCAAACTCACAAAATGAAACTCCAAACGAAAAGAGGAGAATATAATTTTTTCACATAAGGGTGATATCAAAACAAAATAAGATTAATATGTTGTTCGATAACGGCTCTCAAGTCAATCTTATCTCTGAAAACGTTGTCAAAAGTTTAAATTTGGAAACCGTTCCACATCTTAAACCATATCCACTTGGATGGGTTTGTGACAATGCACAATGTAGGTTACGAGAAAGTGTAAACTGAAATTTTCCATTACTGCAAATTTCATAGATGAAGTGGAGCTTAACGTTGTGCTGTTAGATATCTGTGGCATAGTTTTGGTCAGCCTGTATCTTTATGATATAAAAGATATCTTCCATAAACATGAAAACACATATCATTTATTGAAAGGTGGAATAGAATATATTGTGAGAGCTCATAGTAAGAAAATAAATTTTTCGCTTGTTAATGCAGGGAAAATGAAAATACTAGTGAATTCGAGCAAGAATTTTGTGCTTCTAATGATCAAACCCAAGGATGATGTTGATAATGAAGATTTTAAAGGTTTTGATTCAAATTTGAAAACTGAATTGGTTGACGTAGTTAACCAATATGACGATGTCTTTCAGGAACAAAAGGAATTACCTCCCAAGAGAGGAATCCAACATGAGATACAGTTGCAACAAGATTTTCCTCTTCCTAACATTGGCATGTACAAGATGTCGGTGATGGAAAGTGCAAAAATTAAGAAGAAAATTCAAGAGTTTTTGAATAAAGGGATCATCAAACCATCTTCCTCACTATGTGGTTCACCTATTGTCTTGGTGCCAAAGAAGGATGGAACATGGCGCATGTGTGTGGACTTTTGTGCATTGAACAAAATTACGATAAAGAACTGTTACCCGCTACCCAAAATAGTTGATTTACTTGATCAATTGAAAGATGCAAAGTATTTTACTAAGTTGGACTTGAGAAGTGGATACCATCAAATTATAATAGTTGAAGGAGACATTTGGAAGACAACATTCTAAACAAAACAGGCTTTGTTTGAATGGCTAGTTATGCCATTTGGTTAATGTAGTTCTTCCGCTACATTCATACGTGTGATGAATGATGTATTGAGGCCAATTCTTGATGAGTTTGTCATAGTCTAATTAGATGACATCTTAATTTTCAGTAAATATCATGATGAACATGTCATGCATGTAAGAAATGTACTTGATGTCTTGAAATAGGAACAGTTGTATCTTAAGATGTCAAAGTGCGAGTTTGGAAAAACTTCTTTAGTTTACTTGGGTCATATTGTTGGAGGAGGTGAGTTGAAAATAGATCCCTCTAAGATTGACGTCATTGTGAATTGGCCAAGGCCCAAGACAATTAAAGAGGTACGATTTTTTTTGGGACCAGCCCAATATTGGAGGAAATTCATTGTTAATTTTTCTCTTATAGCAACTCCTATGCATGTGTTGTTAAGCGTGAAAAAGTTTTTTTCATTGGGGAGGCAAACAACAAAGGCCTTTGATGCATTGAAGGAAAAGATCAGTACAACTCCAGTACTTTCACTTCTAGACTTGAGACAGTCATTTGAGATTCAAACTGATGCTAGTGACTATGCTATGGGTGCAGTCCTCATGCAACATGGTAAGCCTATTTGTTTTCGTTCAGAAACTTTTAATAGTGAAACGATTAACTATCCTACATATGACAAATAATTGTATGCATTGGTGCAAAGTGTGAAAAAATGGAAACACTACTTGATGGGTAAGGAAACCGTCATTCACACTGATCATCAACCATTGTAATACTTGCAATCTCAAACAAAGTTGCAACAATCAATGTACTTCTGATGGATGGGTTTTCTTCAATAATTCCACTTGGTAATAAGGTACAAGAAAGATATCTACAATAAAGTTGTTGATATGCTTTCTAGGCCTATTGTTAGTGCAACTACTTTTCTAGAGCAAAATTTTGTTTTACATGAAAGTTCTATTGAGCAATATGCATCAGATAATGACTTTCACAATGTTTATGCAAGCTTGAGTCAAGGTAACCAAGTATAGGAATCGGATTATCATTTGCATGATAACTTGTTGTACCATCTTGGAAAGCTTTGTATTCCATATGGAGAAAGAGTTAACATCATAAGAGAGGCACATACTTCTCTTATTGCTAGTCATTTCGATGTAAGTAATACGATGGCACATCTACAGAGGTATTGTTATTGGCCTCGTATGCTTAAAAGTGTGTCTCGTTTTATTAAAGGATGTTCATTATGTGCAATCAATAAGCCTAGCAATAAGAAGTTAGGATTGTACACACCACTTCTGGTTCCTACATGACCGTGGGAGAGTGTTTTTATGGATTTTGTAGGATGTATTCCATTGTCAAAAAGAGGTCATGATTATTTGGGTGCATTTTGGATTGCCCACATCCATTGTTAGTGATTGATATTTTCGCTTTGTTGGGAATTTTGGTTAAGCTTGGGGGATTCATGGACACCAAATTGAAGAAGAGTACAACCTTTCATTCACAAACAGAGAGTCAAACATAAGTGGTGAATAGAACAATGATACATCTTCTTCGTGGGTATTGTAGCAAGAATCCTAATTTGTGGGATGAACATTTGCACTATATTCAACATGCTTACAACCAAGCCAAGCACTCTTCAACTAAAACTTCGCCATTTGAGGCATGCTTGGGATACTTGCCTAAATTTCCTTTGGATTTTATTTTTGGCAAAGATGTTGCTATTGAAGGTCATAGCAACATAGACAAAGCAAGAATGTTCATTGAACATATCTAATTAGTACACCAAAAGGTTCAAGAAAAACTTGAGAAAAGCCAAGGCAAGTACAAAGCGAGGCATGACAAGCATCATCAAGATCACAAGTTCCAAGTTGGTGATGAAGTTTGGCTTTGCATTAACAAAGAGAGGCTCCAGGGAGAAGGTAAAAAACTAAAGCCAATTAGATATGGTCCATTCAGAATTTTGGAAAAGATTGGTAACATGCCTTCAGGATGGATTTTCCTTCATATATGAAAATTTATGTTGTTTTAAATGTTGAGAATTTAAGGTTGTATGAGCCTCCTTTGATTGAAGATTAAGGAGATAATATTCAAATTCCATCTATTGAATAATTTTCTCCAGAATTCCTTGATGAGCTTCCGTAAGACACTATACTTGACAGAAGAACAAGGACATTAAAAAGGGGAAGCATCGATTATCTTCGAGTGGGGCTCAAGGGCACAAATCCTTTAAAATCCAAATAGATAGAGGTTGGAAAGGTGAGGGAACTATACCCTCACCCACTGGACAATTGAAAGTGATCCTTTTGTGATCCAAAAGGCTTCTAGTGGGGAGGTGTTAGGCCCCTATATTATTAGTGTAACCCCTTATTGTTATTAGTACAACCCCCTTATTATATTGTTGTACCCATGTAGTCCCCATATTGTTACTATTGTGCCCCATAGAAGC
Organism: Pinus taeda; assembly: GCA_000404065.3. Taxonomy (NCBI): domain Eukaryota; kingdom Viridiplantae; phylum Streptophyta; class Pinopsida; order Pinales; family Pinaceae; genus Pinus; species Pinus taeda. Next base: position 12,092 of record APFE031405082.1, on the reverse strand, counting down.
CCACTATTATTATTATTGTGCCCTTACATTATTATTGTTATGTTGGCTCTGATTACATTATGACCCCTTAGACTCCTATATATAGAAAGGAGGTATTTTCATTTGTAGCATCCAAAATTTTTTCATTTATGTAATGTAAAGGAGGTTTCCCCCCTCGAAGAGGCTGAATTCTAAGGTGTTGATCTATCTTTTCTATCTTTTTGTGATCTGGTTTCATAACAGGAGGAGTAATCAGGTGCTCAAAATTAGGCTTAAAACTCGAAGTGTCAGAATCTCTTCAAACTTAGCTTCAGAATGAAGAGCTCGTCATCTGATTCCAAAAGTGTGAATGACACTCGAATTCGAGCTCATATGAGTAAGTTAGAGCAAGTAAAAGTTTAGGTTTGACTTGAACAGATGGCAGGAAAAGATGATGTGGCAGGGCTCTTTAGCGAATGGGGAAGCGCCAAGTGGCATGCCACCATTGGTCCCTGCATTTCGCAAATCATATGTCGTAGGTGGGTCGACATTAAAAATAGGCCCAGAACAAGCCAGGGTGCGATGTGATAATCACAATCGCACATCACAATAGGGCAGGAAAAATGGCATTAAAGAATTGGCCCCGTAGTTGTGATGCGATGATCGACCCCAAGTAGGAAAGGGTGTGATGTGATAATCGCAATCACATATTGCAATCTCACACTACAGAAAACAGAGTCCTGCATATATAAGATCGTCGATACTCCGTTGATTGTGAATTGTGAAAGGATCCTGGATGCAATAGGTTTATGAGTTCCAATTAATAGTTCTATCAGGTTCGCCATATCACAATCGCACATCGCCCTGCCATGTTCACAAACCATAAGCCTACTGGTTCTTGCCGATTTTGATTTGCAATGGGACAGTCGGTGCCGACATATTATGGACCGCCATGTGGTGAAATTTTTGCTGAGTTAGCGCTTTTTGGAGCTAATTTGTAGGATCATGTCATATTTGGAGCAATTTGTGGGGTGAATAGTGGGAAAACTAGGAGAGGTCATAAATTCTTCAGTTTTCCACCAAATTGGATGCAAAAAGAGGCTAGATAGCCTTTTTTGGACATTTTGGACTCATGGGAGTACGTTTCGAAAGAATTTGAGCATTATAAACACATATTTTTACACTTTTGAGCATAATAGAGAGGCCCAAGCCATTGAAGGCTAGATCAAGGAGACGTAGCCTAGGAGGGGTGAAATCCTTTATTATGTTCATGTTTGGATGTGTTTTTGATGTTGTTATGTACATGTTTATGTTTTTATTCAATCTCTCATTTATGTTAAATTGCTTATAAAATTAACATAAAAACTCATCATTTCACTTGCAAAAATTCATGAATCCTTAAGCATAATGAAAGCATTTTATTTCTAATATGAGGAGGATCTTAGCACAACAATCTAATATTCTAAATCAAATTAGTGGAGGTGGGCGGGCGTGCCCTTCCACGGTAAGGCGAAGTGCAACGACCTGGCCTGTGGGCAGGCGCGTTCGACCATGGGTGTGCTCGCCTGCGGCATAACGACCCCCTGGTAGGCCAGGGCTGATTCCGAGAATCAGCTCCCTAGCCTACAAGGGGGACGCTCTACCCTATGCAAGCACACTCACAACTGGGAAGCCCACGACTAGGCCCACCACTCCCACTGCTGACATAGTGGCCTCCTGCCTACCAGGGGGCTATCAGGTAAGCCTGACTCATCTCAATTTTTAATTTCTAAAAGAAATATAAATTTCATTAATAAAAAGTTAAATATTATTTTATTGGAATATGTTTTTTGTTTGGTATTTTACACGAAGATAACAACCCAGCTGACAAATAACTACTAGTAAACCTATGGGAGTTTAAGACTTGCACTCAACAAAATGGACAGTAACATTTCAAATGTGATAATTTTCTGTTGAATATGTTGTCGATAACAATGTAGTTGCTCCACAAAATCGCTCCAATTCTTTTAAAGAACCTCGAAAAGCCTTGATGTGATGTGAGGAAAAGAGATAATGAAATTTATGATATAGCGAAAATTACAAAATTGTTTTACTGCATGGTGAATGTGGTATTAATTTATTTTTATAAAAAGTTAGCATATAAATATTGCTATGGCGATATAGTAACTTATGATAAAGTGAATATTACGGAATTGTTTTACCGCATGGTGAATGTGGTATTAATTTTTTTTATTATAAAACTTAACGTATAAATCGTGTTATGATGATATAACAATTATTTTAAATGTGTGATAGAAGATATAATAAAAATTAAAGGAAATATTCAATTGTCTAGTAAATGCTATATAGTTTAAGTAAAAAATTAATTTAGGTAATAGATTTAGTTTACAATTTTAATTTAAATATTTAGTTCAAAAGATTGATTTCATAAGAAAATTTTAGTTAAAATTTTTCAATAAATTGTAGAAGAAAATTTTGGAGGGAAATACATGAAACGAAAAATTTTGGAGGGAAAATTTTTGGCGAAAAATTTTAGAGGGAAACTTTGAAGGGAAATTTTCATTCTTTAAGCTATATACTATCATTAGGAGAGAGTGCATTTGTATCATTCAACCTCTTCTGTTACTCACTCTATCTCTCCACCTCTTCTGTATACATTTCCAACCTTGACCTTTTCTTTAACAACACAGTTCCTTTCCCTTTGATAGAAACATGTGAGTTATTACCAAAAGTTACATTCTTTTCTTTCTTTATTTCATTAAAAGAAATAAACTTATCTTTTTCACCTATCATATGCTTTGAACATCCACTGTAAATTACCACATATTTTCTTGATCTCCTGCATACAAGGCTATACCACAATTTTCAGAGTCTGTAATTTTCTTTTTCCATAACTTGGGTGGCATTATCTTCTATTCATGTTGGTAAGATGGCCCCATTCTTCTTATACATTCAGTTTGTTTATGACCAAATTTATTGCAAAAGGAACATTCAATTTCTTCTTGAAGTGGTGAGAAAACATTATAAGAATATTTCTTTTCCTCGATCTTATTCTTTTGTTCTCTTTATTCTCTAGCCATAATTGTTTTATAAGCAACACAATGAACAACTTTGTGACCAAAATTGTGACAAGTGAAGCATTGACCATTGAAGTAGGAGTACCTCGAAGTATAATACCTTCTTGAGTAGATTTCCCTTTCATTATGGTAAGGTTTTTTTGCATGAGAAGTATTTTATCTTTCATTATTTTGTTGAGAGCTACTTCCTTTCATTGTATTGACATAGCTTCTTGTACCTATTTTAGAATATTTCATAGTTTTTTATGTTTCACCATTTGAATTGTATCCAAGACCTATGTTGATTAGAGGAGGACATTTCACTTTCATGATTTCTTCTAAAATCTCATATCCTTCAGAAAAACTAAAATTTAGAGCCTTTGTTTTCCCAATTTCCTTTCTTAGACCAACTATTTCATGTTCTAAATTTTTATAGTGCCTTTCCTTTTCTAGAACTTGTTTCTTCAAAACTTCTTCAACTAATTTAGCTTCCTCTAAATAGATTTTTAGCCGAGTTATTTCTTCAATAAGAGTATTTTTAATACATATTTCCTTTTCTTCTAGAGCATCCATACAGACATTATCAGTTCATCTATACATTTTTCTTCAAATGCCATAAGCAACTGATAATCTTGATCAGGTTCAAAATCCTTATTATTGGAAGAATATTCACTATCTTCATGAGTATAACAACTTGTTATTAAAACTTCTTCTAACATTCCTCTTTGGAACATTCTTCCCTTTCTCATGATTATCTTTATAAGGACATTTAGAAGCATAATGACCTCCTCTTCCACACGAAAAGAATTTAAAGGGAAGCTTACCTTTGAACCTGCCAGTTCCTACCTGAAGTTTCTTCACAAAGTTTGCTTCTTCTTCATCTAAGATATAACCTATTTCCTTAATCTCTTCCTTTTCCTTCCCTTTGTATGTAGTTTTTAATGTTGCTTCTCTGATATCTAATGGACCCCCTTTTCTCATCTCATATTATGTTAGTATTCCATGGAGTTGATCAATAGTGAGATTCTTCAAATCTTGCATTTCTTCAATGGCAGAGACTTTGGAATTGAACTTTGAAGTTAGAGATCTTAGAATTTTCTCAAAAATCGTAGAATCCTTTATGTCATCACCAATATTTTTCATTGAGTTAATGATCTCATCTACTCTAAGGAAAATTCTTACATACTTTCATCATCGTGCATTCTAAGGGCCTCATACTGAATTCTAAACATTTGAAGTTTAGCACTTTTTACCTTGGTGTCCCCTTCATATCTTTGGATAATCTTGTCCCATATAGTATTTGCGATATTCAGCTGCATGACCTTCACAAATTTTGATTCAGCCAAGCTTCCTAAGATAACATTGACTTTCTTTGCATTGGTCTCATAATGTTTCTTCCCTACATCATTTGTGGGAATGGAGGTTGGGAATTGATATCCACCTTCAACAATTGCCCATATATCAGCTCCAAGTGCCTGCAAATAAGCTCTCATTTTGACTTTCCAAAATACAAAGTTAGTTCCATTAAACAAAGGTGGCTTAATAGAAAATGATCCTTCTTGACTACTCATCTTGATGGATCTCCCTGTAAGCAATCAAGCTTCTTCTGAGGTACCCGCTACGATACCAATTGTTGGGAAAAATACTTAGAGGAGGGGTGAATCAATATTTTAAACTTCAAACCTTCAAATTTTATATTTTGAAATATGTACGCTATTGTTATTGAATCAACCTATGTATGTACACTATTTTAGAGGAATAAACCCGTGTATATCTAATTTACTGATTTTTCATATATTCTATCAGATGATTATATTTAATCAATATATTAGTAGATTAATTAATTTTCAGTATGAAGTAAAGAACATAAATAAATCACAACAACGCACATAAAACACGAGGATTTTTAGGTGGAAACCCAATGTGGGAGAAAACCACCATTGTTGTTGTCTTTGTCTTCTTTCTTATCATATAAAGAAAAATTTCATTACATTTGTATTGATCCAGACTTTTATTAGTACACAAGCACCCACCTGCATGATGCTACAACTTCCACTCGTTCTCCAGATCCTACTGGAAGAGAGTTACAACCCCCTAATCTTGTTTTACCAACTTCTATTGGAAGGAAGCTCCTACCCCATTTCTGAAGGTTGCAACTCTTAGCTTCTTGTGGACCACTTTTTAGAATGTTTCAAACTAGATCCACTTGTCAAACAACCATCACACAACCTGTATTCCACCTTTCATCAAAATTTCAAACTAGATCCATATCAACAATAAACCCAAACAAACATATCAAACTGAAGCAGTGAATCTGAGACACTGTCACACTACAAATAAACTAAATTTCTGAAGCATCAAGTCAGTGAATGTAGAACCCAAACATAAACAAAAAAATCAAATTATGTACGTGACTGTACTGAATAAGACTCGTGTATATACAGGCTTCCTTGTATAATACCTGCATACATATCTCAAACCACTGACTAACGTATCATGAATCATTGTAATAATGAATCAACCATTAAACCATCAACAGATCATTGACCCAATCACATATTATTGTAGAATCATTACTAACCACTATTCCAATCATGAACAACCAACTCTATCAACACTGTCAGATAGAGATCAACATGATCAAGACTTCATTGACAGAAAACAACAAACGTAATAGAGCTGATCAAATGTCATCATTTAGCGGTATTGCAAACCCTACGATACATACGCCACTACCTCAAAACCTATAAGCTTATGTACGCGCTTACCATGCACAACACCTACGTACAAATATGTAAACTTTATCTCGTAATATATATGCGACCCTGCAAAGATGGATCTGTATGCGACTATTCCTAAACACACCTGCGTATAGATCTAAAAAATTTCGGTGCAGATATCATTTCACTTTCCACAATATTTACTATCAATAATACAAACTTATGATTAATTTGTTTAGATCACGACACCTAGATTCATCATAGTTTCATCATTGTTAGGTACTTAGACATTTTCAACAAGTAAATCAATCAAGAATATATGTCAGTAAACTTCTAGATATTTCATATTTGAGTATTCTCCTTTCTCCCTGGTGTACACCTGCTCCAAAATAGATCATATACATAATATAACAACCATATTATCTACATGAAAATTTGCTTGAAAATATTCCTCAAAGCATGTTTCTGTCCTATCATGAAAAACCTTACAGTAAATATGAAATTCTTGGAGGCCAAATATACTTCGGTCAAATATTTGTTCAGGGTGATAGGAAGTAACAGCATGCATCATATAATGAAGAAAGAGGTTATTATTAATTATTTTATTTACAACATTATGATCCAAAGAAAACTTCTTCATCAAAATTAAGTTGAAAATTTATCATTAATTGTGAAGTGTTCATGAATTGGAAGGTTAGCTAGCAAGAATTATATGATACAGCTTCAAGTGTTTGATTTTGTGGAAGAGTATTAAAATTTATGGTAATAATTATGAAATATAAAGCAAGAAGATGAAGGCTATTATTGGTTGAAAATTCAATTTTTCATCATCTTGATTGATTCTTTGTCACTCATACTTTAAATTTTCATCAATTTGAAGAGAAATAATTGAATCAAATAATATGTAACCTTTGTCTGATTTATAAGGTGTAGCATTAATACTAGAATATTTAAAATACCAGCATAAACCATTAAATAGATGAAAGATTATAATTACATATACATTAGAAATTAGAAACAAAAATTCAGTCAATAATAAACTAAAAAAATTAAAATATCTAGACATGTATCTAACATGTGCAAGAAAAGAACATTCTTATTTACAGTGAATCTTGCGTAGAAATATTCTTTTAACCAATCTCTTATTTTATCATGATATGTACAATGACTGATGTGAAAAATTTGGAAACATTTTATAGATGAGTGTGGATCATGTGTAAACTTACTACGTAGAATATCTTCATGTAGAAGAATCTTGACGTGATTAACCTCAAATATCTTAGCAAGATCATGAGGACCTAACATAACCATCATTTGAAATTGAAGTGCCTCATTTTCTTGACAAGTCTCTTTGGATTTATATTCTAAATAACCAACTCGTAATGGATTAATAAGATCAAATAATGTGTATGAGCTATCATTCTTTATTGCATAAGGAAAATTGTTTTTAATATGACGGTAGTTTGCTTTAAGATTTCAATCTCATGTAGTTGAATACTTAAATAACATGACTCTTCATTAATTGTAAATGTAACTAAATCATTAGAAGGATCTTTAGGAAATGTGTTTGCTATAGAAATTCCTTCTTCCCACATAGAAGGTTGATAAGAATTAGATTCATGGGAAGAGATGATCTTATTTCCTTTAGGTAAATTAATATTATCTTTCACTTTATTAAAATTTAACCCCGGGAAATGAGAATCTACATGCTATGAAATAGTTACCTAAAAATTAGAATCATCAAATACATCATGATATAATGAATGATATTGTTAAGATGAAATAAAATTAAATACATCTCATGAAAGAGTAGTCTTCATGCCTGGTTTCAACTTAAATTTTTGTGTATTTACTTCTCTTGGAATAAACTAATCAATATGCTTTATTGAAAGATCTGAACACAAAATGCTATTCAAAATGTGACAATATTCATAGTTTAAAGACAAAGGTAAGAGCACATCACAAGAATTTTCGAAACGAGGAGAATCAAAAAACAATTTTGATGGAGAATTAGTAGGATAGTTGATGATTGAGTCTCCCAAAAGTTGATGTTGAATATCATCAATAGGAATATGAGGAGATTGTTCCAATATATCAATACAATTTTCAGATTCAATCTCTTTCTTTGTTAAATTAGTTGTAGTATTTTCTAAGATATGACAACATTCTTCCCCATTTAAATAAAATTATGATGGATAAGAACAATTAGAAGTGACATGCACTTATTATAAAAGATCATGTTCCTCATGATCAACATTTAACAGAGTGAATAAAGTTGTTAAAAAGTGTTGTTCATCTACAACTTATAAATCTTCTAAATCAACTTGTAATTTATTATAAATGATTGATTTATATTTATTAATATTAGGCCGAGTGTGTTACAAATAAAGCAAAACTAGATGTTGAAACCATTTGCTAATAAAAGTAAAATCCTCTAAAGGAAATCTACAACAAATATGAATAAATCTCATAGAAAGATATTCTAATGGTTCATCTGATTTCATTCTTAGATTCTTTATTTGCTCACATAATTTAACATAATTATTTTTTTTTAAAGGAAAAAGAAACTCATCTGTAAATTGTTCCAATGAATGAATTGATGCGGCCAACAATGTTTCGTAACACTTCTTAAAGCGACCTTTGAAAGTCAAACTAAATATCCTGGACACAACACCTTCAAGAGTTATATTACGATAAATACAATTTTGAAAGAATTGAAAAACATGTTCAGATGCAGTAATTTCTGTTTCACCATCAAACTTAAATTTTTACAAGTTCTTTTCTATCTTTAGAGGAGTAGTACAAATACTCGTCCATAAACACATATCCAAATAGGGATTTGGGAAGGAGCTATTAAAAAAAAAACTTTTCAAGAGCAAAGCTCCATAGGGATAACTTGTCAGTCTACCCACCTTCTAGTGCCAAACATTTTGATGCTCGGATTTGAGCAAGCCAACAATGGGGAGATCACTTGGTCAATGCCCCAATTATATCTATATCTATTGATGTTGATGATTCTGATTCGTATGTGGGCCCATTTTCCACTGAAAGGATTTCTCCTTGTAAGGAGTGTTTCTAATATGATCTTCTAAATCTACATGTACTTAAGGTAATATGCAAATGACATAAAGAGTTATTGTATCATTAACCTAAAAGTAACCATTTTTACTTTTATCAATTAATAGAGGGAACATTCCTAATCTCAACCAAGAGAAATGTGAATGGACCGAGATTGAATCCAAGATTAAGATGAACTAATAAATCATAGAAATAGTTCATATGACTTACAATAATTGAAGATCATGTGCATATGTGGTTAGCTAATAAGAAGTTACAAAAGCCTCACATGCACATACTTAGATTCAAATATCATTAATTGAATTTAGGATTAAGATGAACTATTACATCACATAAATAGTTCACATGATACAACAACCATTGGAGTAAAAATAAGGCATGTGATTTGACTGCATCAATATTATCATAAATCACATACAAGTCTACCAATTCAATATCCAATTTTGATAAAATTCTGACCAACCATGAAAAGGTATATTTTCATTAGTTTTAAATAAGATTATAATTGCATGAAATTAACAAAAGTGCAAAACACACAACATATGCTTATCTATAATAGAGAAGAAATCGAAATTGAATAAGTTTAAAGGCCATCAACTAACCTTCCTATTTGGACAATTGTGTACACAAATGAAATCTAGTACAAGCTTTGAAGTATAAAATATTTCATGGATTGTTCATGACAACATGAGCTTCTCCAAGTTACATCATCTCCCCTCCGGTCTGATCCTACAGGTTCCAAATTTCTTCTGAGAATTCAGCGTTACAACAATGCAAAGGTGAATTCCTCTTAAAAAAATCAAAACCCACCTCCCATGGGATCATCAAGTCTCAGCTAAATAATATTACAAATTGAATTAAAAAAATTATATTCCACTAATTATTTAAACAAACAATTAAAAATAGATAATCAAATTAATTCATGGTTGATTTTTGGCTAGGTAGGGTGTTGAATCATGAAGGGCACTAGCTCAATCTCCAAGTTTAAAATGACCAAGGTTTTACCTATGTGAACAAACTAATTTAACTAATAAAGAAAAAAACTAGTTTACTAAAAGGAAATAACATTATGACACACACATTATTGGTTTTAATAGAAGCAAATATGGCATGACGGATGAATCATCGATTTAATAAAAGTGACACACAAATTATTTTAAATGGTTTCTCCATTTGAGTTGAAACATGATTCAAATACCAAAAGATTTTCCAAAATTTTGTTTAATTTCCAAAATGTTCCATGGCTGATTTGGAGTTCTAGACCTTGAGATTCATTCGTTGAAAATAAACTCAGTGATCTCATGCTAAATGCATGGCTCTTTTTATTTCAATTTATTTTTAGAATTTAAATTACAAATTTTACCACGTTAACTTTATGAAATTGTTCTCCTGCTGCCTATCTTTCCAACGAACTATTTTGAGCTCAATTTGGCATTCTAGAACTCTAGATATGGCTTCAAGAAGTTGAAACTCAACCACCATCAGTCAAATAATTTTATGGGTTAATATTGACCATATATTTAAATACAAACAAAACCATATCCCCATGCATAGCAGAGGAGGGAGAACTTGAGGGTTTATATTGTATTTTGTGATAATTATGGTTTATGTGAAAACAAAGAGGAAGGTATAGATGGGGAGTATTTTTATTTATTTATTTTTTTTAACTTATAAATTTGACCACGTTATTCTTCCCAAATTGTTCTCCTCCTTCCTATCTTTCCAATAAACTATTTTGACCTCAATTTGGCCTTCTAGAACTCTAGATATGGCTTCAAGAAGTTGAAACTCAACCACCCTCAATCAAATAATTTTATGGGTTAATTTTTTCCCTGATTTAAATACAAACAAAACCATATCCCCATGCATAGCAGAGTAACCATATCCCCATGCATAGCAGAGTAACCATATCCCCATGCATAGCAGAGTGCATGGGAGGGAAAACTTAGAAGGTTTATATTGTATTTTGTGATAATTATGGTTTATGTGAAAACAAAGAGGAAGGTATAGATGGGGAAGTTTTTTTTGTAATGCTTTGACCTTGCTCGAGAAATTAAAGGTATGTAATAAATTTGGACTTCAAAATATGAGTGAGGTAGCACATCCGTGGAATCTTGATCTGATTGACTTAAGTCAAATTTAATAAATACATAATGGAATAAAAATTAAATAAAATAAATAAAAGTTATACAATGTCGAATCTCATCATATCACCTCCAATTTTCCAAACAATGTTGGGAGATTTTGAAACTAATGGAACAAAACCGGTAAGATTTGAGATGGGCGAGAATAATAAAAATAAAATTAAATTAAATAATAATAAAATATCATTACAATAAATAAATATTAAATATTTAAATTATTAATAAATGAACTCTAAATCCCAAATTTCGCCTTTTAGAAATAGTGATGGTATGAAAACCGGCGAGATGTTAAGTGACATAAAAATTCCCATCCTCAGATGTAAACTAGCAATTGCACCAAATGTTGCAAAGGAAACGCCGTAAGGCATAAATTCTAGAAGCATCATGACATATAAAAAACCATTGAAGATAAAAATTAGTAAATAAAATGTTATCCAACTATCTTAAATCATAAGAAGCAGTTTCATGTGAGCTATTACATCCTTGAAAGTGTCCATCATTAGTGGCATATATCTAAAATAATATAACTAAGAAATAATATAAACTGAAAATGCATAATGCTAAAATTAACCATACATTTATTATACTACAACTAACTATTAAGAATAGATATTATCCATAGAGTAAAAGTACATTGACCATGGATCAAAATATTGTGGCATTAGCATATTCCCTTCATCAACTCTTCCCATATCCTAAATGATGTATGTTGTTTCGGCTCAAAGAATTTTAAGTTTTGGGTTTTTAGCAAGAATTTTCTACTTTAGGTTTTTGTCAACCTGTCCCTTTAGCCTTGAAGTTATAAGCATCCACCCTCATCTGGATAATGAATGACCTTTTTTAAATGATGATATTAATCCCAACGGTTGATTGTCCTTATGTAATTATCGTGTTATTATCATTCTAGTTGTAGGAATTTACAGGGTAAGTTCCTCAGACAAAACACCAAAGGACACCGCTCACAAACAGATCACAGATCAATACACCAGTATTTTTGACGTCGTTAAAACCCTCAAAGAGGGAAATAGTCCACGGCCTGAGCCAACGCGGCCACTTCAAGCAATTTATTAATAAAAGAATGAAATTTTACATAAGCTTCTCTCATGAACAGTTAACCTACAAATGACCCTCCATGC
>APFE031405081.1:135211-171258 GCA_000404065.3 Pinus taeda | reverse complement strand
TATGACTATTATTTTAAATAGTATATAAATTGTTGATTGAAATAATTTTATTAATATGAGTATTAAGATATTTTACATATTTTTCTATTAATATATTTTTAAATACATTTCAATATTACTTTCATATTTTTAGTTTCAATTACTTATTCTCCTTGCACATTGAAATATTTTATTGTGGTTCAATATTAGCATATATGTTATTTTTTTCTAAAGGTGAAATAGTAAAATAATTAGTAATATGTTATTCTGAAACTGTTTATTTTTACACATCCAATTGAAATATCAATAAAAATCATATAAGTTTTATTTAACTTTTTTTATTTTATTACTTTAAAGCATGTTTTGTCCAACAACCCTAAATTTTTTTTATTATTATTAAATAACAATGCATTGATAGTGCATTACCATTTAAACTAACCTCTAATATATATATATATAGATATATATAAAAGTCAATCTATGTATTCATTTCTTTTTTTTATAAGGATAGTGGTAATCTCTTAGTATATTGATTGACTACACTATACATTTTTATTTTATTTTAATACATTGATACTACAAACTTGTCACCTTATGTTGTCTAAGTTTATTCGCTCCTAAGGTGAATTCAAGTCACATGAATTAACTTATAACTTAGAATTACATAAATTTGATAGTTGGTACAGGGCCTTTATTACGCCCTTATCTTTTTGGCGGCTGGTTGCCCTAGAAATGCAGACCCACTAGAGTCTTCTTCATGGTTCCTGACTGGTTCTCTATGCGTAGCTAAGTGTGTTGCATCAACGGTATTCCCGCGTTCTCTAGATCTGACGGTGGAGATGGTTGCTCACCAGTCTAAGCTCTTGTTTGGTATGGATGCCTATCATTTGTTACGTTTTCCACATAGAGGGTTAGACTATGGCTCTTTGTTGAGCTTCCTCCTAGGTAAATGACTCTATCTATTCCTACCTACCTTCTGTGGCACGATTAAACCTTGGTTTGAGATAATTCCATGGAGTCTGAGGGCCTTCCTCTCTTCCGCAGATCAACCATCGTTGTTGTTCTTGCTCCCGAGTTCTTTTGGGGTGTATTTATCGCTTGTTCATGTATGTGTTCCAATTTCCACAGTCTATGCAATTTCGTTTCTCCTTATTTCCTTAAGTTGTTTTAAATCTAATATCTAATCTTCGATGCCTTGTTCATCTAGGTTTCTCCACGGATTTTCATGCTCGATTGGTGAAGGTTTTGAGGCCCCTACTCCAACTACCAGATCCCACATTCCATAACCAAGGAATCACCGGGTATGCATGATGAATTTTTCTAGGTTAATTCTAGAAAAGGTTTTATGATTTCGCCTCTGTTAAGTGAATGTGGACTGTAATTGTAATAGAAGTTACCAGGACTATATTTATTTAAGGCTCAGAGCCAATGTTGTAACTGAAATATTGTGGCCTACATGCTTTTGTGTCAGCTTGTAATTTCTAACTTTTTATTGTTAGAATGTTTAATGAAGGATCGAGAGTTTAAGCTCTCTGAGTTCAATGATATATGAAGAAACCCTCAATTTGGGGTTCTGATTTGTGCTTGTCTTTTTTGGAAATAAACCTTATGGTTCATTAGTTTACATGTATATATTTTTATCATTATTTCCTTTCTGGTTATTGGGTACCACGATGCTTGTATTCTCATGGTTTTCCACTTACCAGGGATTCGTAACCCTAAACCTTTGTTGTTTAAGAATTTTGGAATTATTCTATTCGTAGTTTCGGTCCAAGACTTTTACTACATCATTTTGTTCTTTTGTTGTCTTGTAATGTGCTAGCATTTCACACTGCTCATTGTTGTTTCTATACAAAGTTCTTCACAATGATTATGATTAATGCACCAAGGAATATTTTTAAACAAAAGTATCATGCATCTAGTTTTCTTGGTTGGAAATTTTAATTGGTATAATGTTTCATTGAATGCTATTCCGAATCTTCCCTTCTTTTAGATTAATTTAAGTTCTTGAGGCCCTTCGACCTACCTCTTTCTTTACTATAGGTTACCATTCGAAGTTTCTCCCGGTCTTTCTTTTTTCCTACTGAGATTTTGAGTTTTCTTATTCAGAAACTGAAAACAAATCCTCACATCTCACCCAATCTTTTGGGTTATGTATGATCTGTTAGAGTCAGTATTTGCATACTGCCATCAATGATCAAAATCCCTCTTTTATATCATATTAGTGTCTCATTGAAATTTTTTTCATTCCACTTAGGTCATCATGCAAAAATTTACACACTCATGGTAGACCAAAATCCAAAATCACTTTCCCCTCTCAAAAATTTGTATTTGCTGGCCCACCTTAATGCATCTTGTTAAGCATCCATTGACCATGCAGGCTCATTTCATCATGTTTTATATCAGTCAAATTCACCTGAAATTTAGTCATTTAAGGTTCCATTAGGTCACCTACGTTTTATTTTCCCAAGGTCCAATAAATCACCATCTCACTGCACAAGGTCAACAAAATATGAGAGTGAAGCAAATAATATCTTTTTCAGTTAAATAAAGGTTTACAAGCATGTAACCATGGTTACTGAAAGCCCCAAATTTGATTTCAAAAGGGAATTTATTTCAATTTGTAAATTTTTACTTCAAGACAGATGTAATAATTTTTATTTTCATCTATGTAATTTTATGTCTACTATATGTAATAAGTCAGTATTTTAGCTATATACTCAATTCCATTTTCCAATAGTATCTAAACAAAGGTCATGAAGATTGCCAAAAACATCATCGACCCATCAAAAGAAAAAAGGGTCAAAAAAAAAAAAAAAAAGCATTAGTATGAAAGTTTGAAAAGTGATATGAAACATTACAAAGTGGGTGTGCAAGTCATAAATCAAACTCATTCAAGTATAAAATCCCTCATGACATCTATGCAAACTCAATTTGCACTCCTACACTTTCAAACCTCCTTAACAAAAGAAAATTTTCGAATTTAAGGAGAAATTGGGCAAAACAAAGCTAGAGGGAGCATTTAGACAAGGAAGCGCGTGTTTGACCAGGTCACTGTGCTTTTGCCAGAAATTTCAGTGCATTACTAAATGGTGTTACCATTCTATAGCTGAAGGGTGCGCTTGACTCGGTCACTATGTGTTTTCCATGGAGGACCAAAAACATGCCAAAGCGTCCTCCATCGCCACCAAGATTTGAAATTCATTATCCCACACTTCAGTAAATGAGGTAGGTGGGAAATACGTTTCGCCTTCCCCTTCATTATTAATCTAAATAGGGTTTCATAGTCATTTGTTGTCATTCCTAAACTAAAAACCCTAGTAACAAATTTTCACTCCTAAATCACATTTCTTAGCATTTCGTTACCACTGCTATCGCTTAAATACTATCCACTATCACCTCCCTCATACCACACATCCCCATTCCCACCTTAACGAATCTCCTTAGATCATTCCATATTTTCCACACCCACAATGTATTTTATCATCTCCCTACAGTTTTTTGACAACAATAACTCATGACAGAAGAAGAGCATAAAAGTCAAAGTGACGAAGAAAGACAAAAGAGGAGTTGATATAAGAAAGGAGGAAGAATCATCAGACATGAGCCTACATCAGAGAACTCATGGCATCTCCCATCATTGTGGCAAGATTTAAACATATGGGTTATTTTGAGTTTTGTGAGAAAGTGGAAAGGATCGAGCATCATGCTAAGTTGACCAAATTATTCATCACCAATCTCCATGACAACGAGGCAACCCTTGCTGATGTCACCTTCACCATATCTCCTGATATTATATCAACTACTACTGGGATCCCAAAATATTGGAAAAAAATGGTTTAACCAAGGTGAATTGGATCATTACTATTATGAGCCATATCTTAAGCTAAGCTACAAGAATGAGAGAAAGAGGATTTTCCCTTTCACTTACCTTTTAGACAGAATGTTCCCATGATGAAAATCATCATGAAGTACTTCACATGTGATGGCAATGTTTCTATACTCTATTCCTATCATATCCTGTTACTCATGCATTTCACATGAGTCAAAATGCTCAATATACCCTCGACTATCTTTATTGGGACATTGACAAGATGTCATTAATTGCCTGAATAAAGGATTATGATCATTAAATGCATAACATCTTTCACCACTCTCTCATCAACATGATAGTTCTGCACCACCTTGATCAACTTAACATTACATGGGACACTTTCATATCCAATGAGATTTTCACACTCCCACCTATTCAACATGGCCAAGAAGCACCTTCATATTCTCACCCATCCACCTCCATTCCTCCACCTTAGCCCATACAACATCCATCTTCATCTAATGAGTTAGCCACACCATCACCTCCATCATCAACATTTCATGAGCCTATTCATTCACCTCACAGGGATGAAGGTAGTGGGTAAGAGCATATTGATCATGGCCAGAGAAGTAAGCACAAAGGGGTTGGTTTAGGTACCTTGGCACATACCTATTAGAGAGGGCATAAAAAAGTGTTTACCCCACTAATTCTGGGAGGGGTCTTGCCTTATTCATCGGCAAAGTAGGTACAAAAGGGTAAGGAAAAGGTGAAAGAGGTAGAGATCCAGTAGCACGAGGAAGACCTCCATGACATAGAGCATGATTTTTAGCTAGTTGACTCATATGGGCATGATGACAATGAAAGAACATCTATGGTCGTCAAGGAGAAGAATGGTCTCATAGGAAAGCTCTAGGTCAACTTGAAAAGGGCCAAATACATAATTTTCTACAATGAGCACAAGAACATGTAGTTTGAGGCCAAACATGAGCTCATGCAGATTAAGCTTAGAAGAGCAAAGAGAGAGGTTGAAAAGGATAAGGCCTTACTTGATGAGGCATATGGAAAATATGGTGAAAATCTTTATGAGCAGGTACCGAGAGGAAGCCAAGGACTAGAGGCCTAAAGAGACCCTTGAAGCTAGAAATGCAAAAGGAGTCAAAACTAGCCAACGAGCTCACCTTGAATGAGCAATTTTCCAAAATAGTAAATGAGAACTGAGAATATTGGCTCGAGAACATAAAGGGTCATCTTGAGAGCCTCCTAGACAAGACCAAAATGGATGTTAATATCCGGTGAAGGATGGCAAAGTACTATGCCATGAGAAACAAAATTACAAGGGCCAAGTTCAAAAGAGCTCATGCAAAAATTGAAGCCTTGACCAAGAAAGAGGAGAAAAAGGGGCTAGATATTCTTGTCAAGGCATGACTCCATGCATCAAATATATAACTAGATATCGGCCCACCAATTTTGACCATTTTTGAACAAATTTGGAAAGTTATGATTTTATGTGTTTTTTGAAGTATTTTGAGCACAGTGAAGCAGTCAAACGCGCAACACCTTGGATGTTGCGCTCTCTTTTGGAGCATTCAATGAAAAAATGGCAGAATTTTTGGATTCAGAGTGATGAGGACATGAACCCTGTGCATTTGCTAAGGATTTGGAGGAAAACTAGTCAGCCAAAAGGCTAAAAAACCATTAAAAAAAAAAACCCCACCTTTCTACCTATTTTTTGGCCTGGGTGTTGCATGTTTACGAGTCATGGGAGATTGGAATTTTAATAGGAAAAATGATCTCCAAATGGAAAACTAAAGGCATATTTGGAAAATAGACTCGAAGGGCTTTCCAACAAGCTATCTTGGAGAAACTTTGGACATGAGGAAGGCATCCAAAAGCAACCTTGAAGTTTAAGGGCGCAGTTGACACTAAAAGGGTGCATTTTATAGTTCAAGGGTGCATTTGACAACCTTCTACATTTTTTACTGTTTCACTCTAAACTCACTTTTACCTAAGGGGAATTTATGTTTTACTCATGTAATTCATCAAGATGATGCAATTATTATGTTTTTTATTGTTATCTAGGATAAATACATTAGTTAAAAGGCATACATGGCATGTAATGGATCGATTTGCTTAAGTTAGGGAAGAGTCATTTTGACCACCCTATACTCTAGCTGTCAGTTCAACCTTTCTTTCAACTACTCCTCCTCTCATGGATTGAACCCCTAAGGCTAGGATGAGTTGTTTTGAGACCTATACTATGTACTTTTTTAGTCATTTCATAGGTTCAAAGGAGTTAGATGTTTGGCTATTGATTTGGTAGAATTTAATGAATGAGTTGCAACTATTTTGGTGGAATACTTGTGGTATGGAATTTTGACTTAGTTTCTTATTATGTTGCAGATTTTTGAATGTTTTGTACTCCCATATTGCATTTCACTTCTATGATATGTTGATTTTCAAGTTGATAAGCAGAATACATTTTATATGCTCTGTTTTTGGGAAATCTACATAGTTTGTCTAGTTTCTTCAGATTAGAAAGAATAGATGCTTATCTTGCTATTTCTAGCACCTCACCAGTCTTATCCATTTCACTTCATAAACTTGAAGTGTTTGAGTGTCTGCCTACCTTGCTCCATCAAATGTTTGTAATCATACCCCCATTTGCCCTGACCTAATCTTTTTGACCTAATCCTCTTCCAACAACCCAACCAAAAATCAAATCAAACAACCCTCTGCACTTTACATCTAGCCTAAAACCATAATCTATGTAGCCCTCTTGGATGTGATCCCTTCGAGAGAGCCCTCTCCTGCTTGGTAGGGCTAGCTACCAAGCTAAAAGATTGGTCTTTGGTTACCTCAGCTTGACTCTTCCTCACCCTTGGAGATCCGGAGGAGTGATAACATGATCTACACTTATCCTCTGATTTTTATGAAATAATATAAGTAATTGCTTGCATTATTCCTAACTACAGGGTTACACACACTCCTTTCCTTATCTACCAAGTCTTTGAATTAACAATAAATATTTGCACTTACCCTATCTATATGGTCATACACAATCATTTATTTATCTAATGAGTCTGTAATTAGTAGTAAATAACTTTATTTGAAACATGTCCAATGTGCCATTCAATAAGATAATTTATACGATTAAGTGTCTAGGATTTCCAGAACATATGTATATGTCTCATTAATGTTCTAGTTTAACCAAACCTTAATATTTTTGTTTTGTTTTGCTTCCCAACCATGAGACTTATAGTTCCAGCCTCGTTGTTTCACTTAAGTCTTCACTCGAGCTAGCCCCTCACAGGGTTTCTCACTTTTTGTCTTGAACAGTAGCAGCTATCTGGTCTTAACCATACTTAGCTCCTTCAATCTGTCTACCCTTATAACACAATTGACACCTTTAAAATATCAACTCCTCTTTTTTTTATCGCAGATACCGATACCCTCTTCATCCCTTCCTTGGAATAAATCTATCAAGGGAGTAGTTAGAGCTGGGTAAACCCCCAGCCTAACTACTTGAGAAAGTAAAATTATCAACCTTCAGGCATTTCACTCCCATGTAACTTTAATCAAACAATTATTGCCATCGTTCTGGAATTTTACTTTCCATGCCCTTTTTAACCAAAATTAACTAATTATATAAACTTAACAGTATTCATTTTATTTAAAATGTGGTAAATAAATATTTACATTCATGGGGAACGTCACATCTTCCCCCTCTAATATTAAACATCATCCTGATGTTCCTCTAGTGGAAATAAATTTGAAAAAATCTCCCTCATAATCTATTCATCTTCCCAAGTGGCCTCCTCTGGCCAAAAGTGCTCCCACTACACTTTAGCTTGGGTGATATCTCATCTCCGTAGCATTACTTTTCTTCGATCGAGTATACCCATTGGTTCGACCAAGAACTCACCTTTTGGTTTGATCTATATGCCAAAGTAAAACATTAGTTAGCCCATGAAAAAAAACATAAAATCAGCTTTGCTATCTTTATATACATATATATTAGATAGGCCATTAAGAATTTAACTCCTTTGACTTACCTATATATCCTGCCAGTCTATTATGTGTTTAGAATCATATATATATTTCTTTAATACAGAAACATGGAAGACATTATGCACATGAATATGGCTCGGTGAAGTAAGTTGATAAGCCACAGTTCCAATTCAAGATAAAATTTGAAAAGGACCACAAAATCAAGGTGTCAATTTAGTGCATCCATTACACTGGAGTGTACTTTCCTTGGCTCGAACATGAACATAAACATGATCTCCCACTTTGAATTCCTAGAAACTTCTTTTCCAATCAACATAATTCTTTTGTTGGTCCTAAGAGGCTTTTAAATTGGTTTGTACTCCTTTGACCATTTCTTCCATTTTTGCTAGCACATTAGGCCCTAACATTCACTTATCTTCTAGGCCACCCCAATTCGAGGGAGTCCTACATCTACGCCTATAGAACACTTTAAAGGGACTCATTTGTAGAGAAGTGTGATAGCTATTGCTATACACAAACTCTACTAGATGTATATACTCCTCCCACTTAGATGGTTGTTGCATTACATAGGTTTGAATCATATCCTCCACTAATTGGTTTACTTGATCAGTCTACCCATGTGTGTGAGGGTAGTAGGTGGTACTAAAATGTAGCTAAGTGCCTAGTCCTCTGAACAAGGATTTCCAAAAGGCTAGTGTAAATTTTACATCATGGTATAAAATTATAACTCTTTGTATACCGTGCAACGTAAAAACATTTTGTATGAATATATTAGTGATTTGAATTGCCTTCTAAGTAGATTGTACTGCATACGAAGTGAGCAGATTTGCACAACTTATCAACTACCACCATTATTGGATCATTTTGGTTTTTTGATTTGGGTAGCCCTGCTATAAAATCGATAGAAATAGCTTTCCATTTCCATTTCGGAATAGGTAATGGGTGGATCAATCCAGCTGGACGACGATGTTTATTTTTTACTTTTTGGCATTCCAAACAACGGGCCAGATATTTAGCCACCTCCTTCTTCATTCCATGCTAGAAATATTCCTTTCTGAGTGCGGTAATCAATTTCTGATATCTGGGATGTCCGGCATAGGGAACTTTATGATATTCATCTAAAATTAATTTTTTAATAAACTTTTGGTTAGGTACATACATCCTTCCTCTATAGATCAGTATACCTTCTTGATTTACTTGATATCCCAACTGTTGTTCTTTGTTGTTCAAAATTTTAGCTTGCTACCATAAAAATTGATATTTCAAATCCTGCATTGTTGCCTCCTTAATTTTATCTTTAAATGTGTTTTTCACCTCAATGTATGATACCTTGTATAAACAGTTGATATTCCTACTTAAAGCATCCGCCACGCAGTTCTATTTTACTTTCAAGTGCATAATTTCAAAACTGAATCCACTTAAAAAATCAACCCACGAGCTTGCCTAACATTTAGAGTGGCCTGCTTAAAATAGTTAGTTAAGCTTTGATGATGAGTCATTAACATAAATTTCTTACCCATCAGGTAATGTCGCCACATATTTAATCCATGAATGACTGTTGTCAGCTCCAAATCATAGGCTGAATACGTTTGCTCATGCTCCTTAAGCTTCCTAGACTCGTAAAAAAAACCTTGACTTCCTGCATTAATACGCCACCTACACGTTCTTTTCTAGCATTTGTACAAACCACATAATCTTTATTTGGATCAGCAATGCTTAAAATGGGTCTGGTGATGAGTAAGTGTTTAAGCTGATCAAAACTCCTTTGGCAATCCATGCTCCACTTAAAAACTTTTCATTTCTTTTGTAGGGAGGTAATTGGATATGCAACCCTAGAAAATCCTTCAACGAATCATGTGTAGTATCCAGCTAGACCCGTAAATGACCTTATATTAGCCACATCTTTTGGCACTGACCACTCGATTATGGTTTTTAATTTTTCTAGGTCTACAACTATTCCATATTTAGTAATGACATGACCAAGATATTGGATTTTTTCTTCAAAGAAATCACATCTGATGTACTTGGCATATAGTTGATGTTCTCTTAAAACTTGCAGGACAATATGGAGATTCTCTTTATGCTCTTTTACCGTCCGAGAGTAAATGAATATGTTGCTGATAAAAATTAACACAAATTTATTCAAATGTTGTTGGAATACACTGTTCATAAGGCACATGAAGGTTGTTGGTGCTTTTGTTAACCCAAAGGGCAGCACAACAAACTCATAATGCCCATATCGAGTTCTAAAGGTTGTTTATGCTATATCCTCTTCCTTGATTCTAATTTGATGATAACCCAAGCGAAGGTCTATTTTTGAAAATATGGTCACTCATTTCACTTCATTAAACAACTCGCCTATAGGAGGTGTTGTACCTCTGATGTGATAATGGTCAATTGATCATGCTAGATTACCTAAGGTATATGTTTTGGGGTTTTGGTTTTGGTTTTTATGGAGGACCAATGCATAAAGCAAATTATAAGAATGATGTATTAACTCTTTTAGATAGTAATAATAAATAAATAAAGGGTTGTTATTTAACTTCACACAGTGATTTTAATTTTATAAGATGTGCAGAAAGAATAGTAAGGAGATATGATTGCTTTACATTTCATACAGAAAAATAAATCATCATAAGTGGGAAAAACTTTGACCAATGTTCAAAAGTTAAACAAAATATGATTAAAATTACATAATATACTGACAATTTTATGATTTAGAGGGAACCTTTTAGACAAATAGTCCAATATCTCAATCTCTTTATAATAATAACTTCAGAAGGAATCTTAAGAATAATTCTAACACATTTGTTCTCACTTGATATCTCTGTAAAACTTAAACATATGAAGATTTAACAAAATGAATGAAACATGTGAAAGACTTACAAAAGAAAACGAGACTGTATGATACCAAATTCAGAATCCTTTTCTTTATTTATCAATGATCTAGAAAAATCTTGTACATCAATGCTTTACAAAATTGTTTATGGAAAGGTACCACCTTTAATAACTCGTAGAAGAGAGTTATTTATACTAGTTTGGATGGTAAACAATATATCCTAAACTGATTACAAAAATAGCCTGAAACAAAATAAGAAAAGAAAACTACTGAATGATGTGTCCCTATTAGGTAGGGAGTTCTTGATAACTATTCCTTCAAAAATTGTTGTGTTGTCTTCTTGTTGGGATGGAAAGTTAATCAATTGTTTCACACAATTGATCCCACCTCTGCTAACTTGGTATCTCCATATCTACCATCCTTCTTAATATTTTATCAACTTTGGAATATATTTTAAAATTGGGTTTAGTGAGAAAAATATGTCCAACTTCATATTTGATTGTGAGGTCAAGGCTTAAAGCTTCCAAAAACTCTTTGCTAGTGATATGTCCTTTTATCCATGCAAATTGACTACTGTCTGCTGCAATAGTATATAATATTTCATAGTAATCATCCAATTTTAATCGTTGATCATATGTCGTCACTAACTCTCATAAACCTTTGTTTTTCAAAATATTGAATTTATAATGAAACATTTTGACTACATGTTCAAAGCTTCACACTTTTCTTTCAGTTGAGTCAATAGATTCTTATTCATTAGGACTTTCTTAATTTCCAAAATAGTAGCTGTCCTATCTGGAATAGTTATCTCTTGTAACTATTGCCTTGTCTTGGAGTTTAGTAATTTGATCATCCCTATTGCTTCTTTGGGTTTTGTGCCCAACGCTTCCCTCTGATTATCTATCTATGTCCTACATCTAGCAATCAATTCTTGTTGCTCAAAAATAATTTGAATAGATGGCCATATTTCTGTTATGGAGTGGTTGATATCTAACTAGATGTCCTCTTTGGCCTTGGCCAAAGTGTCTGCCATTAGAGTCTTACTCTCTAATTGTTTGACCCTTTGTTATAACTTGTGTGATTTTTGAATTTCCTCTACATACAAGTTGTCATTCTTTACCTTCTGTGACTCCAGGGCTTGGAACTTCTAGAGTCACTTTTCATTTTGCCGTTTTTGTACCTGCAACTCCTATGATAATCTTGTTGCTTCAACTATTGTTGAAGACGAAGCAATGTCAGTAGGATATGAGCTTAAATCTATACCTGTTATGGGAATTGTTGTTGTTGAGTCACAAGAAGTTGTGTTGCCTCTTTTTCCTTGAGCAATTGTTCAATTTCCTCTTCCATTTTCTTGATCTGTATGTTTTGCTAAATAATGAGCTTCAACATCTCCTCCCGTGTTGTTCATTTTCTGCCATCTCTTTGGTTTGGGGATCCTCAGTTGAAGGAAATTTCAACATCTCTTCAAAGTTGTTATCTATATATTCTTCTTCTAAAGTATTTCTTCAATCTCTTTGCAGTCATGGGGATCATATCCAATTTTGATAATAATATCTTCTAAATACTTTAATTTGCTATCTTTAGCTAAAGATGACAGTTTTTCAATCCTAAGTTGTGACTGCACATTTGACAAGGCAGTTCTGAGCTTTGAAAGAGACATAGCAATTGTAGTTATTCTTGAAAATAACATTTCCCCTGATTGCCTGAGCAAATCCATTTGGTCAATAGGATGTATCTGGTTTACATCAAACGAAAATATGGTCTTCTTGTAATCTGTTGTATATTTGGGAAATGGAATTTGAGCTTGCAAAAATTCCATTTGCATCCTTCCTCTTTCATTGTCAAAGGCAGAGAGAATTTTGTGTTGAGAAGTGGATGTCTTCTTCCAAAAATGACTGTATACTCATGATTTAAGACTTTCACTTTTATGTTTATTTTCCAAAATGTTGAGAAGATATTAGTATTTTTTGTTGAGCTGGCCTAGGTGACTAAATAATCTCCATTGTTCAGTTGAAGAAGTAGAAGGAGGTTTGGGATCAATGGTCCCTGCTGATGAAACATCTTCTAAATCTCTAAGATCAATGATTTCTGGTGGCTTTCTCCCTGATGATAGTGAAAATCCGATGTTAAGTTTATTTTGTAGTATATAGTACTCTTTAGCTAATTTTGTGGTTGACTAAGTTTCCTCTCTCGCTCTTTTATGTTGAGTACTCTGAGTGATTGGAGTATTCACCTATGGAGTGGTTATAACATGTTCATCTGCTTCTAAAAGAGTCCCTTCAAACCACTGCTCCTTATTCATAAACGTCTCGAATTCTGGCCTGGGTATGGTTGTAAGGTGTTGCCTTCAACTGAACTCTAAGGGTTGAATAAATCCCAAAAGGATCGTAGGACTAGGTGAATCTTGGCTAGAGATTCATTCTTTTTAATAATTTTTCTGCCTCTGTACTTGTAGACCTAGTATTATAGATAAATGTTCCTACCTTGCCCTTGAGTTTGAATTGTGACTTTTTCTTGCTTGAGACAAAATTGACTCCATCCATATTTATCATCTGGTTGATGTATTCCAGTGAGAATATCCTCATTGGCACATACTTAGGCAATTTGTATGGAGCTAACTCACTGCCATATATTATAATTTCAGTGTAGTTCTGGTATACGTACCAGACACCAGTCTTGGTATTTTCTGCTAAGTGCAATGTCTTCCTAATCTCTTCCCCAATTATAGGCTCTGCCTCACTATTGAGTAATTGAAGAACTGGGTGTACAAAAGAATCTATGAACTGAGAGAATGTAAACATTTTTGATGCTGCTTTCACTAACTCTGTCCAGTGAATCACTGATTGATTCACTCCCTACTCATCTTTCCTGTTAAGTTGAATGTGTGATGAATCTCCCTGCTGAAACAAAATCAAATGTATTATGATTGAGCTATACCTGAAAACTTCTTGTGTGGTAAAATTCATAAACTGTTCATGTATATTATCAGCCAAGAACTGGCTATAATTATGCATGAAATTTGTATGATATTCTTTGTTGAAAATGGAAAAGAATCCAAGGATGGATTCATCAACAAACAGATCATTTTCATAGCGTAAGAGGTATGATAGCAGGGAGATGATATGTCTAGTGGCTTCAAGGAACATAGAGGATGAATAAGGTGGATTTCTCTTGGGTAATTCAATATCCTCTAGTAGGAAAAGCTCAAAGATAAGGGTTGTTTGTGGGAAGGTGATTTTATTGTAAAGGTCCATGAAAGCTTCTAGTGAGAAATGGCCAAGGGAGTCAGATGGAGGTATCATTAACATTTGATATATACTCTAAGCAGTAATGGTGATCAAGATCTTTCCATCCTGTGTCACCATTGTTCTCTGTATAGGATTATACCTAGCTTGACACCAAGTGATCAAATCAAGAACATGACGAGTCTTGGAAAATGAGTATAATGGAAAAAGTGTTTCCCAAAAAAAAATGGGCTCTTCTTTGTCTAGATACTTTTGCTTAACCATAAATAAAATTCATGGAAATCGAAATTTCATTCACAGTCACTGAGTTTGAGTAGGGTGTCTACAAGGGGAAAGTGATCTAAATCAAGCAATGATGTGGACGGATTCCCTTCTTCAAAAACCTTTTGTGTTTTAGCTTTAGTAGCCATCTTGTTGCAGGGGGAAATTCGGAAACTGTTTTATCTAAAAGACGGGTGAGAAGGGAAAATATACACAGAGTGGTGAATAAAGCTTTTGGTGTATGGATGGAAGTGAAAAAGTGGTAAAGAGTAGAGCCATGGGATATTTATAGGTGAAATTAGGCTTAAATTACCATTTAAATCTAGTTATAGGCAATTAATTTGTAGAGGAGCAAGAATTAATGTCTAATGGGAGATTAAATGGCTAACTGAGGTTGGCAACGGCTTTGGAGCGTAGGGTGCAATGGCTTTGCGACATGAGAGGTGGTGAATGGGTGATATATAACAAATTAGTGATGTGGCAGTTGGTGAATGGATGAGGGGATGATGGGTGAATGACATGGCACAGGAACAAGGTTAATGGTTGGAAGGAAGGAAAACTGCCAACGAGATTTCGTGGGGGGAGGGTGTGGTGTTTTATGATTTTGTGCTTTGGGGGGCCGAAACACTACAGGAGTGCCATGTAGCAAAATAGGGCAGCCATTAAAACTACTTTTCAACCCCCCCTTGCGTTAATGGGAAACAGCTAAAGGGGGGCCGAAAAGCTTCCTCCGCCGTTGATCTAGGCGAAGTGAATGATATATGTTGAAAGGTGTCCAATGGTTATTTGATATTGATTTGACATTCTATCGCTTCTGCCCATAATACGTTATGACCTTTTTGCAAAGCAATCAAGTTTAAACGATAATTAAACCTTGATTAAGGGATTTAAACATTATTTTAAACTAAACAATAATTTCAAAGGCACATTTGAGCTAGCAACCTTAATTTTTATTTTCTAAAGCAAATATTCTTCTTTTATTTCTTATCTAACATTTTTGTCATTTTCCTTCCCTTTTTAGAGCAACTACCCTATCATTTTTTATGATATGGACCTGAAATAATAAATAAAACCTAACATTTTTTATTTTCAATTTTGTTTTTTGTCGATATCCTAACTTATCATTTTTCAATGGCATTTTGATCTTTTCACCTAATATCTAACTTATCAAAAATAAAAGAGTTACAACACGAGGTAGAGGATATTTTTTCTTGATGGTTAACTTGTCTAATTAGCGGTAATCCATTCACATTCACATGGTTCCATCCTTCTTTTTAACGAAAATCACCTGGGCCCCCAAACGTGATACACTAGATCAAATATATTTTTTATCAAGCAATTCTTGTAACTACAATTTTAGTTTTGTTAACTTTGGTATACTCATGCGATAAGGAGCCCGTGATACGAGAGAAGCTCATGGAATTAATTGAATGGCGAAATCTATATCACTTTTTGGTGGATGTCTCGGAATTTCTTCAAGAAACACATCCGAAACATTTTGCACTACTAGTTTATTTTCTAAGGCAACAAACTTTTCTTTTGAGTTAGTGTACCCTACTTGTGTTGCGTAAATCTGGCATACTTTTTGGATACACGTTTCCAATTGGGAAGTTTTTACCAGTCTCAGCTTTAAGGGTCTTATTATGTAGGTTTTAACCCCATATGAAAATTACATGCATACAAATTCTAGAAAAGAGAAAATAAACAATGTGAGAGCATAACGCATAAAACACATATACACAGAGATTTTCCCATGGATGCCAAAACCAAGACTACCAGCTTGATTTTTCATTATGTTCCTTTCAATTTTACAATACATATTTATACATGCTAAAGCATCCAATACCATGGACTGAAAACCATCGCGTCCAAAACAATGTGTGAAAAACATGCACAAAACCATAGGCAAGTCTGCCCAACCTAATATAGGGTCCAAAACCAAAAATTTCTGGGGCGCTGCCCTAGACCCTATAGAGTGGGATTACTTGCACCCCTCAAACCCCCTGTGACTCTCGCCGCTACACAATTGGTGCAACGAAGTGGGGGGGCTCTGCCCCCCTTCTAACCCCCTGGTTAACTATGTGGGCTAGTCGTGGAAAGAATATAACACAACCCAACATTCTCCCATTTGTTGTTTTCTTTCCACAGGGAACCACAGAAGAGCTTATTCATTTATCTAGCCCTACAACACCCATTGTTTCTCTACACCAAGAGAACTTCTCAGAGCTCACATATTTTGTTAATGCATTTGTAGTATTCTTTATAATGTCCACCTTTGCTAGTGACATTTTTGTCTTCTATCATATCCCTCACAAAGTGATACTGAACATCAATGTGCTTTGTCTTTGAATGATATGCAGGGTTCTTTGCCAAGAATATTGCACTTTGGCGGTCACAGTCTATCCTTATAGCTCCTTGTACTAACCCCATACTTGAGCACAATATTTGCAACCAAACTACTTCTTTGCTTGCATGAGTGGCTGCCATGTATTCTGCCTCTGTAGTTGATAGTGCCACCACAGATTGTTTCTCACTCATCCAACTCACTGCACCTCCAAATAGGTTAATCACATACCCACTAGTAGATCTTCTCTAATCCATATCTCTAGCCCAGTTTGCATCAACAAAGCCACAAATATCCAACACTCTATCCAATCCTCATCTTCCTTGGTAGCCTAAACCATAATCACTAGTGCCACGCAAATACCTAAAAGCTCGCTTCACTGTTGTCCAGTTCTCCTTCCAAGGTTTTGACATAAACCTACTCAATATTCCCACTGCATGTGCAATGTCTAGTCTAGTACAGACCATTGCATACATCAGGTTACCAACTACACTTGAATATGGAACACGGGACATGTTCTCTTCCACTTCTCGTTTCTTGGGACACTATTCAACAGATAACTTTACACCTACAGCAATAGGAACCTTCACCGGTTTACTGTCCTACATATTAAACCTATGTAATATTGTCTCGACATACTTCCTCTAATTTAACCAGAGCTTCCTCTTTGACCAATCTCTTTTAATTTCCATGCCCAGAATATAGTTTGTAGCACCAAGATATTTCATGTTGAATTTGAAGGACAAATGGGTCTTCAAATCCTTGATAATTTCTTTGTCATTTCCAACCAACAAAATATCATCCACATACAAGACCAAATAAATAACACGGTCACCAATTAATTTAAAATACATAGAGTGATCTTCTTTGCTTCTAGAGAAGCCAAGTCCCTATCTAAATGTATCAAATTTTTGATACCACATACTTGGTGACTATTTTAACCCATACAAAGACTTCATTAACTTGCATACTAGTTCTTTCTTACCCTTCATCGCAAAGCCTTCAGGTTGCTTCATGTAGATCTCCTCTTCCAGATCCCCGTGAAGAAATGTTATCTTCACATCCATCTGTTCTACCTCAAAATCCAAAGCAGCAGCAACCGATAAAAGTAATCTAATAGAATTTACCTTGGCAACAGGAGAAGAAATATCACCAAAATCAATTCCCAACACCTGGGAATAACCTTTTGCTACCAACCGAGCTTTGTATTTCTCTACCTTTCCTTCTGTATTTGTCTTCTTCTTAAACACCCATTTTCTACCAATGGGTTTCCTTCCAGCCAGCAACTCCACTAGATACCAAGCCTCATTTTTGTGCAAATATGCCATTTCATCAACCATGGCCTCTTTCTAGAGTTTTCCATCCTTTGAATATACTTCTTCCTTCACGGTTCTGGGATCATCATCAGTAATAGGTAAAGAAAAATTTGAACAGAAAGCAGATGGACTATACCTTACTGACTGCCTTCTTTCTCAATCTAATCTTCTCACACCCAAAGTTTGTGGCTTTTCATCTTCTGATTCCTCCTCTGTTGTAGAGTTTGATTCTTCCTCCTTTAGCTTAAAATCTATCTTCTCAGGTTCCTTTGGTTGGAATCATGTTTAATAACATATTTTACCTCTCTGAACACCACATCTTGGCTATACACAACCTTCCTTATTACTAGGTTCCAAAGCTTATAACCCTTTAAAAAATCCTTATACCCAATAAATATGCACTTTTCAGAGTTACTATCCAACTTGGTTCATTTCTCCTTTGGAACATGTACATATGCATCACATCTAAATACCCTCAGATGTGAAAGAGAGGGTTTCTTACTAGTCCATACCTCTTGTGGAGTCTTATCCTCCAACGTTGATGAAGGTGATCGATTGATTAGGTAACATGATGTCTCCACCACCTCTGCCGAAAATTCATGTCCTAACCTGACACCACTGAGCATGCTTCTTGCCCTTTCCATGAATGTCTTGTTCATTCTTTATGTAACTCTAAGTTGTTGAGATGTATATGGAGTAGTTTTTTGCCATGCTATACCACACTTCTTACAGAATTCTTCAAATTCCTTACTGCAAAACTCTCCACCGTTATCTGTCCTCAACACCATTTTCTTCTTCTTTGTCTAGTTTTCCACTAGAGCCTTAAATTCTTTATACCTATCAAATATTTTAGATTTCTTCTTAAGGAAATATATCCATGTATTCCTTGAGAAGTCATCTATAAATGATACATAATACGCACACTTACCTAGTGATGAAACCTTCATAGGTCCAAACACATCAGTGTAAACAAGTTGTAATATCTGTTTCACCCTCTCACCACGAGAGGGGAAACTCACCCGATTTTGCTTCCCATATACACAATTTTCACAGAAATCAAAATCCAGAGAGCTATTACTCATACCTTCTACCATACTTTTACCATGAAATATTCGAAGGCCCTTCTCTCCAATATGTCCAAGCCTTTAATGCCATAGCATGGTCTTCTCTCCAAATACCACTACATTTTTTGCTCCACTTTCAGGAACCACAGAGTTGTTGCACCCATCAACAATAGTGCTACCTTGCATCTTGTATAGAGTTCCAATCCGAAATCCCCGCATCAATACCAGTGCTCCCCGAAATATGTTGCAGGTATCCTTCTCGAACACTATTTTTACACCTGCATAACATAGCTTTCTTATAGAAATCAGATTTCTTGCTAATGCCTGAATGTGTAGAACATCCGGAAGTGTTTTAACCCTTCTACCTTGCAACTTTAACTTTGCATTTTCGCGACCAACAATTCTATCTTGCTGTCATCCCCCAAGAATACATCACCACCATCATATTTCGCATACTCGAAGAACCACACTCTATGGGGAGTGAAGTGAAAGGATGCACCTGAGTTAATCAACCATGCCTCATGATCTACGTGTACTTGAGGAAGCCAAGTACACATCCCCACCTTCGTCTGATGTGGTTTTCACCTCTACAGAAGGAGCATCATCAAATCCCTTTCCTTTATCAGGAGATTTAGATTTACAGTCCCTTTTGTAGTGCCCTTCCTTTCCACATTTCTAGCACACCACCTTTACAGGTTTTCTTGCAGATTTAGATCTCCCTCTAGATTTAGATCTCCCACTGGATGACTTATTTTTGGTTTTTTTCTGGGACCATCATCATACAGACAAGGCATCACCATTATTTCTTTCCATATTTTTATGTCTCATATCCTTCGTCAGCAAGGATGAAACTATTTCATCAAATTGCAAGGTAGTTGCATTGATACCTATTCCAATAAGCAGACTATCCCACAAATCTGGTAGAGAACACAACAAACTAACGCACTTATCTTCATTTGAAATTTTAATATCAACATGATCATAACTAACTTACCACAGTGTTAAATGCATTCAGATGCTCTATCATTGAGTCTCCATCTTTCATCCCCAGGTTATACAACTTTTTCCGTAGGAACAGTTTATTCACCAAAGACTTAGATTGGTACAAAGTCCCTAACTTGTCCCACAAAGCCTTCGTTGTAGCTTCCCCTGATACATTCAACAATACTGAATCTAGACACACAATCATATTGTGCTCTTTGCCTTCCGATCCAACTTCTTCCATTCTTCATCGAACACTCATGTTGGTTTAGTACCCAGATCTACCGTGATCCACTAATATTTATCCACCAACAGATCCTATATCTTGAGTTTCCACAACTCAAAACTCTGACCATTAAATTTCTCGATCTCTATCTTTCCATTACTCGTAATCTTCTTTCATGACCAGAATTGATCTCATAGATCTCCCACTAAATAGGGTCTACCACAAGCCCGAGTGAAACCCCTCAGTAACAAAGTCATCTGCTTGAAGCCAAAAACATATATGATGCCAAATGTAGGTTTCAACCCCATACAAAAATTACCTACATATGAATTATAGAGCAAATGAAATAAACAATGCGAGAGCATAACACATAAAACACATATACACAGAAATTTTCCCCCGGATCCCAAAACAAGGACTACTAGCTTGATTTTTCATTATGTTCCTTTCAATGTTACAATACATATTTATACATGCTGAAGCATCCAATACGATGGACCGAAAACCATCGAGTCCAAAACCATGGACCAAAAACCATTGCATCCAAAACCGTGTGCAAAAAACATGCACAAAACCATATGTAGGCCCGCCCAATCTAATATAGGGTCCAAAACCAAAATTTTCCGGGGTGTTTCCCCAGACCCCATAGAGTGGAGTTACTTTCACCCCTAAAACCCCCTTTGGCTTGCCCAGCTATGCAATCAGTGCAATGAAAGGGGGGCCTCTAACCCCCTTCTAAACCCCTGGTTAACTACGTGAGCTAGTCGTGGAAATAAAATAACACAACCCAACATTTTCCCTAAATTTCCTGCCTCTTTTCTTCCTCATCCATATAGTTAATAGTTTTGATCTTACAGTTAATGAGGTACTAATGTTTTTCCAACTAGGCCATGCCTATTAAAATATTGTACGACCCTAGGGGCAACACATTCAAGTTTTACATAATAGCCTAACCGGCTAACTGTAGGGAACAATTGCTAACCTTGGCCAACACTCTTCTTTTGGTTCTCGTAGCTAATTTCACTAACCAAGGAATTTTAAACTTAATATCTTGCAAACAACATTGTTCTACTATTTTGGGACGAATGTAACTCAAGGTACCTCTGGGATCAATTAAAATAGACATAGTTCGGTCGAAGATTTTATCTTCAAACTCTATCATGGTCGGCTGGTATTCTACTTGATGGTCTTCAAGCACAACATTGATTTTAGGAATGCTTCTTGAAACTTCTCCCACATTTGATGCTTCTTGAATCTTTGCCACCTCATCAGTTCCCTTACAATGTCGACAATTTTTAACATAATGGGGTCCTCCACATCCCCAAAACTATACTGGGGGTCTAGCTACCATCTTCACTTCAGTCCTCACTCATTATTCATTGATCTTGGATTCACTGAGAAATTTGAATCTAGGTTAATTTCTGTTCATGCTTCTATTTTCCTACCCCTTAGGGGGTTTATTAACCATAACCTTATTCCCCTTATTGCTCGAGGAAAATTTACTCCCTTTTTTGTCATTCCATTTCTTACCTCCATCCCCTTTTAGCTTGTTTTGCTGATAGCATATTTGAGCCTTCCATATGAATTCATCCATGGTTTTTTGGTTATTGAACTTAAGGCACTCTTTCATAAACAAAAAGAAGCTATTGATAAACAACTGCACCTTAGCATTTTCTTCTCATATGTATGGGACATATCGTAGTAATGATGTAAATTTTGTTATGAATTCATCCATAGATAGTTGACCCAGTTGAAGGTCATGAAACTCGGCTTTCTCATCATAGAATCTTTCAGTTAAATATTTTTCCTTAAAATATCTTTGAAATTGTCCCAAGTTATGCTTTGCTCATTTACATCACATGTTGCTTTTACTTCCTCCCACCACAAGGTGGATTTTCCTTACAACTGAAAGATGACCAATCGAGCCTTTAACTTATGATAATATTCGTACAATTGGAAATACGTGTTCATGTTGACAAGCCAGGCTTCCACTGTCTCCACTTGTTCACCATCAAAGAGAGGAGGCTTTATCTTCCAAAATTCTCCCTGAAGTTCTATTTTCTGTCTCTTTTTCCTTTTGTGTTATGATACAATACTAGATTCTTCCTCCTGGTTCTCTTCATCGCCTTCAGTTTCTACATTTTCAGTATGAAATTCTTGTTCACCAGTCATGTTTCTATGCTCAGGACTAGGAATTGGTTGCCACTAATTTTGTCTATCCGATAGACTCTTCATGATCTTTTCCTATTCATGCATCAACCTTTCATTATCTACCTGCAATCGAGCCATTTTCACTTTTAAATCTTGCACAGTTTCCAAGATCGCAACATTAGTGTTATGCGACTCTTCTCCCAATTGTACCCATACCTCATGGTTTGTCTCCTAAACAGATGTTGGTCTTTTCCTAGTCACAGTTTGATGTGGTGTAATACTCATCCTCCTCATATTGGCTTCTTTTCTACCTCTATGTATATCACAAATGTTGTTACTCATTATTTTCTAGAGGTCTCAGTTTTGTAACCTAAGTGCTCTGAGACCACATGTAAGAAACCCATAAACAATTTATTATTATTATTATTATTTGTTATCGACATTTTTGGGCACTTCAACCACAATCATAAATGTCCATAAACTGAGGGCTTCTAAGTCCCTAAAAGTGTTCCTTCGCTGACTAAAGGAACAAGGTCAACTGATTACATCATCTCCTAGAAGTTCTCCACTGAAAATTGCTCATAAATGGTCAAAACTCGACCATACTGAAACCTCAATGCAGAGGGTATGATGCATAACACCTTCCCAGTGTACAAGGTGTGATGCATACATATTTACTCCTCTGTAGGGTGCAATGGTCGGGAATGGACAAATGGCAGGGAAAAAAATGCGAGGTTGAAGATCATGGAATCTTCCAGAAGCTCCCCCTCTGACACTTGCCTCTCTATTTTTGACCAGGGATGAGTAAGAGATCATCATTCTCCAAGTGGAAGCAGGAAATATCAGAGAGAGGACACTAATCAAGATCCCAAAAGATGACTCACCTCTCTGTAATCATCTATATATGGATCCCTCATCACAGAGATCCAGGGGTTGGAATTTTGTATCTTAGAGAGAAGTGTTGTTGGTTTTCTAGTGTACATTGACAGTGTTGGGTGATCTAAGCTTTGCTTGAGGTGAAGAAGGGCTTCCTAGTTGGAGGATGATGCTGGGTCAGAGCGTATGGTTGTAATTCTCTTGCTACTTTTCATCTTAATAATGATATCCTTATTTTCTTCCATATTCTTGTGTACTTGTTTATATATGCATTTATATGGTTAACATACATCTAATCCTGTGTTATTTATAGATATAGACCCTTGTTTCCTCAATAGTAGTATGTTGTTGTGATTCCATAGGTTCTCTTTGAAGCTGGGAAAATGAAGAAGAAGCAGCGAAGCTCTATCAAGAAGGATAGGAAATCAAGCGCAAGACTCAGGTTGGTCTTCTTGGTTCTCCTCTTGTCTATTTCCATAAAAGAAAAAAATAGTAGACTTTACTTGTTTGTTTCTAAGATAGCCACCCATTTTAGTGGGAATAGTAGCATCCGAATGGACACTATTCCTAGTAACAAAATGGCGGCTCCGTTGGGGAGCGACCAGATTACTTGTTAGCCTATCTATCCTTGTTTCTTTTATAAAGTTACAAAAGGAACCTGAAGTCAAGCCAGCTAGCCTTCGAACTCCATTTGCTATACAAATGAAAAGTAGATCAATGCTACTTCAGTCTATCTCTGGGTTTTTTTTATGAATTAAACAATAGATCTGTAAGCAATCTAATTGCCCTAAGTGGTGGCTCTAGTAACCTCTTTAGATCACCCCTGTGTTTTACATACACTGATCTTTACTTACTCGGCCTAAACACCTAAACTAGATTGCAAACTATGAGTGAAAACCTATTTGAAGTCTCGCACTGGTACCATTGCACCTTGCCTTCAAGGCAGTCTGTATGCATCGTACTTCCCAAGTGCAGTAGGTGCGCTACATACTGGTTTCACTGTGTAATAGGTGCGATGGTCATGGAGAGTTGACTTTACACTCAGACTGTGGTTTTTTCTCACTGTTTTCAGTCATATTCAGGATTTTTGGTGTCTGTAGTCAGTGTACTTCTGTGAAAACCCCCTTATCTTGCATTATTTCACCTCCTTAGTGCAAATAACTGTAAATGTTTTTATGTATTGTGCGTCGTTTTCAGTTCTCTTTTGCAAAAAAGTAGCATAGTCGAACTGTCGTATCTAGATCTGAAAGTGTCGTAGCTTTCGTTTTCAGTTTTAGAAAACAATCCCATTGTTCTTGATAGTCGATTATAAAATTACTATTACATAGGATTTGAATTAGTAGTTTTAAAGTGTCAAAAAGAAATTTTCATTTCAAAATCGCAAAGTGTCTCTCTTGCTTTCACTTCATTTTGAAAAAGAATTTTGTTGAGTACTGTCACTTTAAAAGTAATTCAGTTTTGCAAATAGCTTTCTTAACATCATTCATACATTAAGAAGGTTGAAAACAAAAACATGAATGTGCATTTGCATTTTGATTTCTTGGTTTGATTTAGGACTATGCATTTAGCATGTGCTCTGTGAAGAAAATATTCTTGACTTTCTTCCCTTAGTAGCTAGGATTTTCATTGCTAAAAGAAGATTAAACATTTGTTTATCATCTTAGACTACATTTTAGGAATTATATACACATCACGTGGTGAACCTGAAATGAAAATTGTTAAGCAAGATCAACTTAAAATAAATTCAATGAATCTAACAACGGTTTGGAACTTAATGCACAACATCTAGAGGTCTAGGCTAGAGACATATTCTGGCGTCGTAAAACCTGGTAAATGTTGCTTTCAGTGTTGGTTAGGTGATTCCTCCACTCTGAGACAGCAAGTGCCAGTACGGACTTGTGCTCCCATGTATCGTCAAGTATATATTGGGAGACCACAATAGGGTACATCCTTTATCCTTAGGAAGTCGTTTCTGCTGCCCTATCGATCGCAATGCACCAAACAGAGCATTCATGAAGATTGACTGCCATACTATAAAAAGTATTTTGTAGTTTTGCAATTGGTTTGGTAATCCTCTCTGCCTAGATCTCCAGAGAAGTCCATTTTGCTCCTTTTCAGACTCCTTAAAGGAATAGGTCCTCTGAGCACTTGTCAGTTCAGGCTCAATAAAAATCGAAGGCGACTAGAGTCATCTTTTGTTTTTTCTCGACTCTTTAAAATTGAAAAAACAAGTTGTGTCCAAGCGTCTAAAAATTTATTTTAATCGGAATAACGTCAGAAATTCCTCTGTTGATCCTCAGGTTGAGAAAATGGAGTCTACCAACCAAGGATTTCCCCGTGAAGGAAATCCTAG
Organism: Pinus taeda; assembly: GCA_000404065.3. NCBI lineage: Eukaryota > Viridiplantae > Streptophyta > Pinopsida > Pinales > Pinaceae > Pinus > Pinus taeda. Next base: position 145,801 of record APFE031405081.1, on the reverse strand, counting down.
TCCCTTCTCCTCTTGGGGAGATGTTGGTCCACCACATATGGCCACTTTGTCACTTCTAGGGTTGACAGTTGGTTTTCCGGTCTAGCTCTTCTCTACCTTTGTCGTTCAGAATCCTGTAATTCCTGAACAGTCTAATCAGCATCTAAACGACACTAGAGTTTCCTCCCAGCCTTCTACTTCATCTGATTCTCCCTCTCCTCCTTCCTCTTCGCTTGATAATGCCGATAAAGCTAAAAGTCAAGTAACTGAGAAGAAGAAGAAGTAGAAAGAGAAAAAGGAAAATAAGAAAAAGGAACCAAAATCGAAAGGGAGCAACCAAGTATTGTCTAGCAAAAATTCACACACCGCACAGTCAAAACCTAAATCTCCTTGCGTCATTTGCAATGGAGACCACTATCACCGAGATTTTCCCTGCATCCCTCGGATCTTAAGGGACTGGTCTCCTCATTTGCACAATTCAGTAGCATCAACCTCTGGCGATCATGTTGAATACTCACCATCGACCAGTGAAAGTGAAGCACATGGAAAAAGAAGGAATCCTAAACTTCCTTGTAAGTTGTGTGAAGGTGATCACGCCGTCCACCGTTGACCCTTCCTTGAAGAGGCTAAAAGAGTTTTGGATAATCGTCTGGTTTCACTGCTACGACTTCCTCCTGGATATCAAAAACTCTTGCCAAGCCCTCCACCGATTGAAAATCCAGTTGGCCATTCATTATGGTCAGCCGAAGCACCTATCGTTGAAAATGAACCCTCTAAATCCATCCTAGACGAAAGTCAAAGGGTCGATACGAAAGTTGACCCGGTCTTGCCTTCAGAGTGTTCATCATCGAATGATACCGTCACTGAAGAGAAAGAGAACGACATCGTTCAAATTCTTTTCATCAACACAAACTCCGATGATCTTGGGGCAGTCCTCCCATTCCTTTACCGCAGGAAGGAAGTTCATCAGAGTCATATCCGGCCATCTATTCGATCCCACCACCAAGCAACCTAGTTGTTTCCTTCGATTGGAATCTACTAGGAAAACCCCATTTACCGGCCAGTGTACCATTCGGAATCATTATACAAGCTTACAGAATGGCTATGGTTGGTACCATCATTGATGAAGGGGCTTCTGTGAGTATCCTTTCCTCAAATGCTTGGAAAGTGCTTGGTTCACCATCGCTTTTTCCTGAAATGAGAAATCTGACAGGCTTCGACAAGGGAACCAGTCGAACTTTAGGGATCCTTCCAAATGTGCCCATTACTTTGAGAAGGAAAACTATTCACATGAATGTTATGGTAGTTCAAGGACCTTTAGATTATAATCTACTCCTTGGACGCGACTATATTTATTGCATGGGAGCTATCGTCTCCTCACTCTTTATAGTAAAGTGTTTTACGCACGAAGGAAGAATGGTCAAGCTCATAGACCAAATGTCATTCCTCGGATCATGCATCGCAAATAGACAAATTTCGTCCCTCAATGGTCTTTTCATGCAAGAAATGTCTCATCAGTCTCCAGTCCATCCACCTGATGAGCGCGAGTGATTCAGGAAGGTGTGACTGAAACCCAGGGGACATGCACCCTGGTCTGCTTCGGCAGGAAAACCTTAGGTATAGAGTGGATTTCCGTGAGGAATATATGACTAGCATGGTGAACCTGTTCTCACAGGAAAATGGGAACAAGCTAGAATAAGATACCTTCGTTAAAGTTATGTGAGTGGAGTATCTCTACTTCACTCCCCTTTGTCTGTTTCGATAGACATTGCCGAGGAAGCGATAGAAATTTCTTGGTAACCTGGAAGTTTTTCGCTATACCTGGGGGCATGCAAACCTTTCCGCGTGCAAGTGAAGAGCGGCTATTTATTTTTTAAATTTGTAGGACCTCTAACCCTTTAAACCCGTAAGGCTAGTCATTTCGTAACTTACATAAAGAAAGGATTCATGGCAAAGCTTGAGAGATGTAAGCTACTTCAAAATAGCATCTTGAATGAGACATTCTTATCATATGACTGGCGAGCAATGTTGTCGCAGAGTTCAAGCTCGTTAAAAAATAAACCCTCCATGAGTAGCTTTAGTGCATAGTTCAAGCTCGTTAAAAAATAAACATAAGTCATGAGAAAATGTTTCCCCCGGCATTTAAGCTCATTAAAAAATGAACCGGTAAATAACCATTGTGAATGCCTTATCGCTAGCTTTTGAGCCTTGGTCGTGTTCTCGCCATCACCTCCACTCTGGTTTTAGCCAATCATTCACCCCCATATAACTGTTTACCCCTTCGAGGAACATCTGCGAAGAGTGATTCTACTAGCCATCCTTGTGACACTGTCGTGATTAGAAAATTCCAAATCTTACCTGGAATTAGCTGCTACCTGAAACTATCACTCGTTCCTCAAAAACAAGTCTTCTTTAAGCTCTTTTCACATCACTCATAAAATATGAAAAGATTGCCGAGTGATTGGCCTCTTCGGCTCGTTAAAAGGAATCGAAAGTGCTATCCCTCCTCTATATTTTAATCTTTTTGGACCTGAGGGATTATTACACAAAAAGATAGAGCGCTTGTCTTGTTCGGCTCGTTAAAACTATTGAAAATTCGTCCCTTTTGTATTATCTTACGCTTTTTTAGACTTAACGGATTATACAACGAAAAAAAATCTTCAGAGTCTTCTTTCCGTTTCTTTCAGACTCTCTAAAATTGAAAGCGACCGAGTTATCTTTGTCATTAAACTCGTTAAAACCGAATAGCGACAAACTCGTCCAAATGGACCAGAATGAGTTTCACTGTCGCTAGGCTCGCTAAAATATAGAGACAAGTTCACCCGAAGGGCAGATTATAGAACAAGCGTATGTTATCCTCCTCAAGCTTGACAAAAATAAAGAGGTATTGCTCAGCAATGACTAGGGAAAATTGGGAGGAAAACTTGAAGAAACTTTATTGGTAGCAAGTCGCTCTTGAACATGACACTTTCCTTCCGCATCCTTGCCGGGTTGGGTTGTTTCGTTCACTGGTCTTCACCATTGGTCTGTCACAACATCCATCTTTGGGGTTAAAGCTACCAATCCATCATCAGTGTTGCCAATATGTTCAAGAGAAGCCATTCAGACAATTCACCTGTGTCTCACCCACTGCAATACATTCATGCTTCATTCCTTCATGACCGCCACCCTGAACCCTGTATTGTTAGTTTGTTTTCACTTCCAATATCATTTTCTTCATTTCGTGTCATTGATGTGGGATTCATTAAGGCCCTCCTACGATGGGTCGCTTCTTGTCGACAACAGCTCATTATCCAAGAAGTTGACTTAGGAACAACCCTTTCAGTACTTTGAAGCTTGCATGCCTCAATGGCAAGTTTCTCACTGTCGGCGACAGGTTTACATCAATGGCCTTTGACCGAGGGATTTTGCGTTGTGTTCGACGCCAAGTCCCTTTTCACACCACATAAATTGTACTGTAGTACCTTGAGGGTCATCGTCATTATTGGTGATTCCTCTCGCGCATGTTAACAACTTACATCATTGGCTGGTAATCAGGCGATTTCTTTCCATGTTCGACTCCAGAACATTTTTCACATCGATCGACTTGTACTCCGAGTGAAGATTGGATGAGTTTTGAAGACCCTGGATCTAGTTTCATCCATCCGGGCTGTGATATATTCAAGAATATAAAAACATCCAGTGTACATCATTGCCGATCAGATGATCATCTGAATCAAAGGATGATGTGTCCATATCATTAGTCTGTCACACAGACGATCATCTGTCCTATGTACATGAAAATGAGTTTATAAAGCTGAGCATGGGAATGCTCGCCTCAACTAGATCATGAAAAATGTTCTCAAAATAATGTATTGTATTGTATCTTATTACAGGTCGCCTCCCAGCTCAGAAAAACTTTGGATCCTCATAGTAAAGCATTTCACCTGACATCAAAAAATATTAATGACCTCATGCTTTAGGGGGCAAATGTTATAGACATTTTTGGGCACTTCAACCCAATTCACAAATGTCCATAAACTGAGGGCTCCTAAGTCCCTAAAAGTGTTGCTTCACTGCATAAAGGAACAAGGTCAACTGATTACATCATGTCCCAGAATTTCTCCACTGAAAAATGCTCATAAATGGTCAAAACTGGACCATACTGAAAGCTCAATGCAGAGGGTGCGATGCATATCACCTTCCCAACGTACAGGGTGCGATGCATACCGTTTTGTCCCTCTGTAGGGTGTGATGGTTGCGAATGGACAAACGACAGGGACAAAAATGCAAGGTGGAAGATCATGGATCTTCCAGAAGCTTCCCCTCTGATACTTGCCACTCCATTTTCGACCAGGGATGAGTAATAGATCATCATTCTCCAAGTGGAAGCAGGAACTATCAGAGAGAAGACACTAATCAAGATCCCAAAAGATGACTCACCTCTCTGTAATCATCTACATATGGATTCCTCATTGCAGAGATCCAGAGGCTGGAATTTTGTAACTTATAGAGAAGTGTTGTTGGTATTCTGGTGTACATTCACAGTGTTGGGTCATCTAGCTTTTCTTGAGGTGAAGAAGGGCTTCCTAGTTGGAGGATGATGCTGGGTCAGAGCTCATGGTTGTAATCCTCTTGCTACTTTTCATCTGAATAAAGCTATTCTTGTTTCCTTCCATATTCTTGTGTACTTGTTTATATATGCTTGTATATGGTTAATGCACATCTGATCCTGCCTTATTTATGAATTTAGATCCTTGTTTCTTGCATAGTAGTATGTTGATATGATTCTACAGGTCCTTTTTAAGCTGAGCAGACAAAGAAGAAGCGGCAAAACTCTGTCAAGAAGGAGAGGAAATCGAGCACAAGACTCAGGTTGGCCCACTTGGTTCTCCTCTCATCTATTTTCATAAAAGGAATCAATAGTAGACCTTGATTGTTTGTTTCTAATATAGCCACCCATCTTAGTGGGAATAGCAACATCCGAGTGCAAACTATCCCCGTATAACAAAAGGGTCATAGATTAGTATTGGAGTCTTTAGAGTCATGATATAATGTCTTCATTCTATCTTGTTTCAAGATCTACTTCATGGCTTCATAATGGTTCTTATTTCTTCTTCTTCTCCTTGATATCTTCCTTGACCATCACCTTTTCATGTTGAGAAGGAACACCTTTCAATGAAGATCACCCATGATAAAGAAAAATAAGTCTTGAAATCATTTATTATACCTCTACTTTTCTCAAGCGAGAATCCACTTATGATAGACTTGTGAGAGGGTTGAAAGGACGAGACCTAATTAGGAGGGCACAACCAAAATCATTAGTGGATTAGGAAGGCTCATTTCTTCATGTTTACTGTGCTAAAAATCATGAAAGGTCAAGGCTCATAAGAGGCCTTCAAGGTGCACTTGTGTGCTCAAGAAAGAGAGAGAGATAACTTAAGGGTGCACAGATAAAGTCTCAAGCATGAAGGTAAGTCACTTGTGGGTTTGGGGTGTGCTTGTGAGCTCAATGGGACTAAGGTGCAAGGGCATAGACTGAGGGAACAAAGGATCATGATTCGAGCCTTCCTAGTGTGCTTACGCACCCAAGAGGAAATAGGAGGCTACAACTCTTCAAATTGAAGTAGTATGCTCAAATGAATGATTTAGGCTTTGTGATTGTGAAATTCACCTTAAGGAAAGTGAGAAGAATTGAAGGCTTCATGCTTCAACATGCACCCTAAGGCAAGGATTAAGGCTTCTTGCTTCATGATTGCACCATGCACACTAAAACTTCGTGCTTCACAGGTACGCCATGCAACCTAAGACTTCATGATTCATGACAGCACCTTACATTTGAAAGAGATAGAGGATTCTTATTTTTCTAAAGTGCGCCTTTTTGTTCTGAAGTGCGCTTCATTTTTCCGAAGTGTGCTTCACTCTTTCAAGGTGCACTTTTTTGTTTCAAAGTGCACACAAATGGTCCTTCTTGTTTAAGAGTGCACCTTTGAAAGGTTATACTTTTTTTGGGTGTAGGTTTATTCAACAATGGTTGATTGTTCACTAAGGTAAGATTTTACGCCCAAGAGGGCTCACTAGAAGAGGAAATTTCATAGTTGGCTAAAGAAAGAAACAAAGTTCACGTCCCTTTGCTGAGGGACAGGCTTCATGCATTGTGAGAGAGAAGACACTATGGAACAATTTTCTTCATAGACAAGCATTGGAGGTACTTCATGCACTATACAAAGTAGTGTTGCTAAAAAATCAGTGTAGTGAGTCAATACAAATAATAAGGGTTAGGTGACAATGCTTTGAAAGTTTTGAATGTCAAACCATACGAGATGACCTTAGGAAAGGCCGATTGCACAAGGCCAGGGGGGGAGACGTAATCAATTAGGCTCATGGATAAGCAGTTCTCATCACCTGGAAGTATTGAAACTTTTATACTTGCAGTAGGTAGCACGACCATGAAGAGCTTAAAAATGGCTATGTGTCAAATGATAGGGGAAACCATATGAATAAGAATCAAACAGGGATCACACACATTAATTCCATCCATATAAGCTAATAAAATTCATGGGACTTATGAAAATAAGTCACCTAGAAACAAGAACAAAGCGACACTTGCGACAATAGGAAAACATGCTAATGACACTTGCAAAAGATAAAGAAATTTAAGGCGACACATGCCACAGGAAAGATAACATGAACAAGATTACATAAAGGGAGTGAGCTTATGAGTTTATCAAGGACTGGGCATGTGTGAGAAACTAACTTTGACTGTTATAATCCAAGAATAATACTTAGACACTTTGCAAAACATAAATCAAACATGAAGGGACTATGGGATAAAATATGGTAAGAACCTCAATAGGGTCCAAAATTCAAAGCTAGGAAAAATTTTGAACTTTGTTGATCACAGCATAACCATGATGATATATCACTTCATGCTACACAAAATGAGATTTCTCCAAAAGAGTCACACAAACAACACCAACCCGCGAGACATTAGATCGAATCATTTCACCAGTGGGCTGTATTACATTCCATGCAAAATAAACATTGAATCAACATAGGAACAGAAACCCCCTGATCACATGTTGGATTTGCACTCGGGTTAAAAATATGATTCACATATGCCTTCCATTTCTACACATATTTGAGGTCAATCGCATTAAAATTTAGTTTAACACATGATCACAATCCACATGGTCAACAAGAAAACCACAACAACATTGATTGCAGACATCCATTCTCGATAAATTCTACCATAGGCTACTATAGAAAGAATGCTCCATTCACTATCCATTACCCTTAACTCATCACTTTATCAAGTACTAAATCAATATGAAGTAATCACACTCCATTTTGTAAACCTGAACAACATAATTCTCCATAATTGTTTTTCACATAGACCAAATGAATAAATTAAATATATTCCATTTGTTTATTAGTGACCCAATCAATCTTAAGACCTTATGAAGGCATCCATAGTGATCCACTTCTAATTCGATGGTTGAATCAAATAATCAATGATGACCACATCATCCACTACCTTGAGACTAGAACAAACAGTACATTCATACCTCATGGAATAGATCAATTCAATAGATATGTTATAGACTGAGTTAACCGCTTCGATCTTGACCAAATTCATGGGGAGTTTCATTGGTAAGATCACGTGGTTTTATCATTTTGAAATCCATATGCATGAATGCATATTATCCATTCTTAATCTAGTTTATAGATGTGCTTATGTAATGGACAATGTGGGATGCAACTATTACAAAGGTCGACACACCATTTTGAATCCACATTTGTAATCCCATTTAGGGAAAACCTAAATCTATTTATTCCAAAACTGCAACATATTCTCGATCTATCTGCAATCAAACTTCCAAGAACCTCTGCAACACCTTCAACACTAGATCATACCAAACCAGTAGGTTGATATCAATCAAAACATGCCAACACTCTTTGAAGTGGTGCACTTCTTGATCAAACCTTTGAATACCTCCCTTTTTGTTAGAGAGGTATTTTATCATATTAAAGTCTCCCCCAATTATCCATAAGATATATCTGAACATCCAACCCGACCTCTTTAGAATGAAGGAAGTTTGATCTTGCATCAACAATGCACAATCCATATACGTTGGATATATATCCCTCTTGATATAATTCTAAAATTCTAAATTGGGTTGTTAAAACTCTTTTATTTTCCCAACAATAAATGAGAAAAACCTCTTCATGATGCCAACATGTAGCTAGATCTCTTTCTTGACCATTTGCATCAATGGTTAGCCTTTAGTCTACTTTCCAAAATTTGGAGATATTAGAGAAGACTCTTTTCTGAGATAATTTTGTTTCTTGAATCATCATTATATCGGGTTTATCTTGGGGAATATGTTTCTTAATAATCCTTTGTTTATGTTAGAAAATTATATATTACAGAACAACGGAGCACATAAAATATTGGAAAAATATACACACAGAAAACGCATAAAACAAGAGAGACACAGATATACGTGGTTCACCCAGTTTGGGCTACGTCCATGGAGAAACAACTAGTCCTTCGTTTTATATTATCCATCAAACTGAAGAGATACAACCTACAGTAGATCCGTTGTAGTTCCCTCTTCACTCTCAATCTCCTCTCTCTTCTTCACTCCGAATACAAATCTACATAGACGCAATACAATTCCCTCATATATAGCGAGGGGTTTCCCTCTAGGGAAAAATACCCTAAATTAAATATAACTTCTACCGTCAGATCTTCGCCTTATGAACGACCCAAATTGACTACGAAATTACAACATTTTACAAGGCAAATATTTACGAGCGACGTTGTTGCCCCATTACAAACTGGGGTCCAATGGGGCGATACCTTTGAATACAAAATATAATCAAGCTCCACACCCAACAGTTTAGCTAAGAAATTTAGGCCTCTTACGTTCCATGAGATTATTTTCATTGAGTGGAATGGTGAGTCGAGGCAAAGGCCTCATTCATCAGAGTAATTCTACATGAATTGAATAATAATTCACCTAATTGTTTAAAAACGATTTGTTGCTATGCATGCCTTTGCACCTATCTTATTTAAAGGGTTTATGCTAGTCTTTGAGGCTTTCAAGATTGACCCCAATATTGTTCGGAGAATGGTTGGAGTGTGGTCATTATGAGTGCAACTTGGTATTATATTTGAGGAGTGATCTCTTTAATATATGTACCCAATTTTCAAAAATGGCCTTCGGATCCTTATTCTTCCGGTTGATTGTCATTGCTTGCAGATATAAATAATCTAGATCCATATCCTAACAAAGATCTATAACATATTGAGAGAGAACCTTTGTCATTTGGATCTCGAGGCTGGTAGGAACTAGTGATTGGTGGAAATCAAAATGGATGGAAAAGATTGTAGGAATCGTTGAGTCCTCATGGTGTGATCTAATACTAGCCACGACCAAATCTAGGTTAGAATGCTCTTATGGAACTAGAGATGCATCAGAGGATGTACCAGTGAGGCCCTTGAAGTTGTTCTAGGTCTAGAGTCCTTGATCAATTTTAGAAGTACTTCAAGCCTTTGTATGCTTACAGTTGGAATTGACTAGAGTGAATTCTTCTATATTTGTGGGTGGGTTTGTAGGTTGTTGTGTTGTTGTGATGTGAACATGGCATTCTTTAGAGAGAAGACCATATTCATGGTAGCACTGATAATGCAATGTTTTGAATAAAAACACATAAAAACAATATAAATTATATAAATAATAATAATTGAAAACAATGATTAAATTAAACAATAATTAGTTATTGAAGAGGCATGTCACTAGGGAGATGCCTGTTCATGAAGGGGCACTTACCTAGGTCTATAAGCGTGCCCTCATTTATAAACATATCAACTCATATTTCATGCAAGTTATTTTATTCACTATTCAATACATATATATTTCTATCCTCAATGGATGTCTTCATCTTCCAAGTGTTCTAAAGATTTTTGTTGTGAAGCATGAAATATTGTAGTGTGATTGTTGAAAGATTGTTTCTCCCCATATTCATTTGCATTTCCTCTTGGCTTGGCATCACTAGAGGCTACACTGCATAAAGAGAATGGGAGGTCTTCTTCAGTTTGACACATGAAGGAAACCAGGAGTACAGATAGCGTAAAGAGGACCCTAATTGTAAATTTTCGAAACCCTAAACTGTTATAAAAAAGAATAGTATTCAACTTATAATCTTAAACTTAAATTTATGATAAAATTTATTAAAATATTTTTTTTTAGCATTTAAATAAAGTAAATTAATACATAACATAAAAATGATCAAACCAAATCTAATAATTATTTATAATAAATGAACCTTTAAAAAACACCTTAGTCTTCTATTTGATTTCCTTATCAAAACAAGTGTACGTAAAAATTTCTCTCTTTTACTAAACCATTCTACATCGAAAATTCCCCCTTTAACTAAGTCATTTCATTGATTATGGTTTGGATAAGGCCTACATAATAGTGAAACTTTTTTTTATAATTTTTTTTGTAAGTTTGACAGGACTACATCTTCATCATGTCCAGTGTATAATCCTAATCGGGGCATGGAATTGAATTGGTGACTTCACATCAAGGAGTGCCTTAACAGAGCACCCGATCACCATCT